>JANHGD010001679.1:304774-314852 GCA_027560375.1 Imantodes cenchoa
AGTGTCCTGTTTTAGTATTAAGATAAGGCAGCATGTTTGGAGTAGATCTATTTAAATAATTGGGAGGAGTTAGTGTGGGATTAATATACTGCCTGGGATTAATATACTGCCATAATGTTCATTTCTCCAATTCTTTGCTATTTCTATGGGTCAGACACACATGCACAGAAATACCCAGCAAACAGTGTATATCATCTGTGCTGTTTTCTGTCTGGCAAATTGCTGCGAGGCAGAGGCCTTTTTTCCTTTTTTCCCTCCCCCAAAACTATGGTGCATTTTATATTCTGGTACATTTTATACTCCGAAAAATACGGTACTTCATTAATCCTTTGTTGACCAGATATTTCCCATTGTAACTGAATGTGGTTTAATTTTTTTTATCAAACTTTATTTGTTTGATAAAGACATGGTAGGAATACATAGTAACAGTATGTCTCACATGTGGTTGGCTGATTAATATGTCTTTTTTTTCTTTTTATAGAAATATTCTCTGAAGAAGATACAATCAGAAAAGTCTTAGAAATTCAGTAGTTATCCATGCACCAGCAAAGGGATGCACTGAATTATGATGAGGAAATCTGTCAAGTTCTATTTCACACAATTTTTCATCTTTCCAGCCTCAAGTGCATTACATTTAATTTCTGCCTCTATTCATGAATATGTTATTATTTCTAGCAAGAAAATTTAAATATTTATATTCATAGCTTCAATTATGTGCATTATATATGCACTTTTCTTAATGTATATATTGAATTTAATATTCTCTACAAATACATGTTTATGAACTTTCTTATGTTCAATTTTGTCTGAATTTTGTTGCAAATTTTTGAAAAGTGCAAATGTCAGTATGCAATTGTATCTCAACATGTCTAGAAGTTCAAGAAATAAGAATTGGGTAAATTTCTGTGAAAATAAAAATCAAACTGATTTCCCAGCATTCTAGAACTGATTCATTTTGGCTTCTTTAAGTAAACAAATAATACTACAGTGGTACTGTACCTCAATACTCATTAATTGGTTCCAGGAAGTGCAATGAGTACCAAAAATGGTGAGTACCAAACAATTTTTCCCATAGGGAATAATATATGGAGAGTCACAAGGCAGTCGACACCAACAAGTTGAATACCAAACAAACTATGAGTACTGGGACAATTTTTTTGCATCAAAATGCATTGAGTATCAAATTAAATGAGTTTTTCAAAGCAGGTGATCATCAAGGCATCACTATAATAGCAAGAGGGCAGAATGGACTACAACATGTTTTCCATGCTAAAGATTTTTGAGATTGGATGAGGAAAGATTTCAAATTGAAATTTTGGACAAACACTGTCAAATCAGTTTAGACAGCCCTGAACTAAATGGACTCAATACCAAGACAGTTTCTAAAGTCCCTCCCTAATTGATTGACAATAAGTTGTCCTTGATTTACAACTGAGTGTTGTTGTTGTTGTTGTTGTTGTTGCCAGAAACTAATAGTTTTCTGGAAACCAACAGTTCGGAACCAACAGTTTAGGAACCAGCAAAAGATGTTGTAAATGTGGTCACATGACCATGGAATACTGCAATTTACCATAAAGATCAGCTGGTTGCCAAGCAACAAAATGTCATGTGACTATCAGGTGTTTGCAGCTGTTAAGAATTCTAGAATTGAGTCATAAATACCGGTAGCTTTCAGGAACTTGTAAGTTCAAATGGCCGCTAAGCAACCAGTCAAAAATAGAAAAGTATAGGAATACCTGTATGATGAAAGCTGGCAGCATGGAATCATAACTGCCTGAAAGCCACTGAGCACAATATCCAATTCCTACATGCAAGTCACTTCCACTACCAAAGCAATTATTTATTGCTTTCCAACTCATGGGTACTTAATCTCTAATCATTTCTATTTACTTCAACTTTTCAGAATTCATTCCTGCCACACAACAGTACATGGGAGCAATAAAGGGACTGGAAATCATTGCAACAAGACATAGAAACGTGTAGGAAAGAGAATTTGTAGAAGAAATGTTGATAGCTAATTTTTTCCGAATATATGTGGTTTATACCATACCATACCATACCATTCTGGATTATAGCTTGGTTTTTAATCCAGAATGGTATGGGTTTTTCCCCCTTTTATTTAAAAATACTTAATGGTTTGATTTTTACTTTATAAAACTGAATCTGAAATAATTTTTTTATTTATCTGATTGTCCAGTATACTTTAGTTTCCCAGATTAAGGAGTTTTCATTGAGTTTTCTGATTGCTAGTTGGTGTTTTGGATGCACTCAGCAATGAAAATTCCTTAACCTCACAACACATGTTTAAGTGATGCTTAATCTCACCACCCCAGTTTCAACTGAGAAACTGGGTTAGCATCTTAGAGCAATCCAAAGCCAAAAACACTATGGAATTCCTGAAAGCTTGGCATTCAGATAAATCAGCCATCAGCAGACAGAGACAGATATAAACCACATTTAAATCTCATTCAAAAAAGCGAATAAAAAAAGCTAAGAAGAAATTTAAAAAGAACCAGCACACAAACCTGTACCTATTTTGCTAATGTTTATGCTTATACCAATAACTACCGTACTATCTTGTATGTGCTTGAGAAATAAAGAAATAAAATAAAATCCTTTCCAGCAGCAAGCACCCAGGTAAACAGAGGTTAACACCAGACAAACAATCATGGAGAAAACAATACCCTAATTAAGGAATTACCCAGAAAAAAAACCACACCTTCACTAAAACTGGCAGGGCAAGCTACTGTACATACCCCACACTTATTAAAACTAAAGCTTAGAGATGCCTTGAGAATGCATACAAACATACAAACACATATGAAAAAATTCACAACTTCTATAAAATTAACAATATTGGGGACTTTTTAAAAAATTATTCACATTTTATGTGAATGTAAAGTATGGCCAGTCCATCCCAGAAAGTTTGAAATCAGGTTTAAATTTAAGAAATCTTTGAGTGGACTCTAGTTTTTGCACATTCAAAGCATTCCCACTGCCCCTATAGATTAGGGCATTAGGCTACAAACCCACCTAGACAGTTAATTACAGATGATTTTTTTTATGCTACTGTTAGAATCGGTTGCCTTGGAGAAGAGACAACAATAGTGTTAACATTCCTATCCTGTTATCTCTTGTCTTGAGTTTAAGAGATTTACTGCTCTGTCATCTTACATGTTAAATTTGAACATGCAAATAATCAACTTGTTTGAAGTAGTTTATCATTAGAACCTGAAGTAATATTTTGAGCAATTAAAACTTTGCCTTAAACAATGCCTGGAATGTACAAACAGCCTTTCATTGCTGAGGTTATAAATACTTGAACCCAGCCAAACTAGGCAAATCTCTGGAACCCATTATTAAGCAGCTATTTTGGGGGGGCAGTAGAAAATAGTATACTGCTTGGCAGGATCCAGCATGTATTATCAAGATTATATCTCCCTAATACTTAACCCTTACCCTAACCCCATCTTTTTTTTCCCAAATAATGGGTAGCTTAGTTGAACAAGGAATGCGGTTGACATAGTATACCTTGATTCCCGTAAAGCATTCACCTAACTCTTCCATGAAGCTCTAACAGAAAAGATAACAAAATATGGCCTGGATTATGATACCACTAGAAGGGCATAGGAGTGTTTGAACATTTGTACCCATTGAGTGTGGGTTTATGGGCATTGCCTTATTTCCCTGCCACTGTAATGGGAAAGCAACTGTTTTTAAAAAAAGATGAAAAAGGATGCCATCACCTTTCCCACCCTCTCGTTGCAAATTCTAACATGTTTTCCTGTTGTCGTTTGAAAAGAATCTTCTGTTTTGATGTCATTTTACATCTTGTCTGTTTTGACTGAAGTCTTGTACTTAGGAATTCCAAGAGTTCATTCATGGAAACTTCACAGAAGACCCATCCCCGCACGACTGTGGCAATGCAGGTAGTCCTCAACTTACAACAGTTCATTTAGTGACCATTCGAAGTTACAGTGGCACTGAAAAAAGTGACTTATGACCACTGTTCACACTTACCACCCTTCAGCATCCCCCTGGTCACATGATCAGAATGCAAATGCTTGGCAATGGGGTCATACTTATGACTGTTGCAATGTCCCAGGGTCATGTGATGACTAGCAAAGTCAGTGGGGAAGCCAGGTAACAACTGCAGCGATTCACTTAATGACTGGTCGTAAAGGTCGTAAAATGGGGCAAAAAACTCACTTAACAAATGTCTCACTTAGCCACAGAAAGCTAGGTTTCACTTGTGGTCATACGTCGAGGGCTTACCTGTATACTACAGCAAACTAAGAGCATAAAATGCTTAGCAGTCTGTGCATAGTCCAAATTATAATTTGAACTACGCAGTTTGTGTGTGGTACCGCGTACCACACACAAACTGCTATTCCCGGCACAGAATCTGAAAGAGGAATGTTCTGGAATGCACAATGTGTAGCTCAAGTGCAGCCTTGCCCCCTCCCGGTCTTCCTTGCTGAGGATTAAAATGGCATTCTTTCCTTTGCCACCCTGCTGGGTTGATCTTTCATCCTTCCTTTCTTGTAAGGAATTTGGTCTCCTTCCTAAAACGATTGCGTAGGGTAAGGTCGAGAGGCGGCCTGTAGTTCAACGCCATCTGTCACGGGGCTTATACAGAGATTGAATTTGGAATTGCCCCCCAAAAAAACACCCCAAGATTACAACGTCATAGACTGGAAATGTCAAAACGAATCGTGAAGATCATATAGACCAGGGATCTCCCAACAGTGGTGGGTTCCTACCGGTAAGATGCACGGTACCGTTCCAGTAGCGGCCTGCCGATTGCGCAATTTGCACGTGATGCAGCGCCATCTTTTAAATTTTTTTCCTTCCTGCGCATGCGCGGAAGCAAAATCGCACAAGGGGACGCGCACCCGTGCAACATGGCGATGCGCATGCAGAGCACTGGTATGCAGGCTCAGGAATTCTGGGGGTTTAAGTCCACAAGTCATAAAAGGGCCCATCGTTCCCCACCTCTGATCTAGACCAACCCTCCATCTGGGTCAAGAATCCACTACTACTGCACAGCAGACAGCCATCTGGTCACTGATGAAACGCTACCTGCAATGGATTGAGTTTGAAAAAAATTTTGTTTCTTCACTGGAAAGAACATGCCACATACACGTAAAGGTTGCTTTGAGGCAGACAGGGTTGGGTTTTGGGGTTGCTTGCTGTTCGTATGTCTTGGCAGAAAACAGGTTAAAGCTACATCAGGGGTTTGTCTGCACCCGTTTCGGCTTTAATTAAAAGAAGATGATTCAAGCCAATCAGAATTACCGTATTTTTCGGAGTATAAGACGCTCCAGACTATACGACACACCTACCTTTTGGGGGGAGGAAAACAAGAAAAAAAAATCTACCTTTGCCCACTAGCATCCATCTGGTATTCATCTGGCCCATTCGCTGTGGCCCATTTGGTGCTACCACGGCCCATTCACCACCACAGGCCTTTTGCTGCCTTTGCCGTGGCTAGTTTGCCGCCTTTGCCGAGGGCCATTTGGTACCACCCATTTGTTGCCGCCTGTTCACTGTTCGTTCACTGTTCGTTCGCCCATTCTCTGCCCATTCGCCACTGCCTATTTGCCACCGCCATGGCCCGTTCACCACAGCCTGTTCGTTACCGCCAATCCCCGCCGCCTGGAACCAGCCGAAAATGCAATGCGTGGAGACCAAAAATGGGGCGTGCAGAGGCAAAAAATGCAACACACAGAAGCCGAAACAGCCAAAGGGTGGGGGCCGGTGGGTGGCGGGGCTTTGACAACATGCGGTGTATAAGACACACCGCAATTTTCACCCACTTTTGGGGGGGTCAGGAAAGTGCGTCTTATGCTCCGGAAAGTACGGTAGGTGGTTTGTTTTCTCCTGTGCCTTCTTTGTTCTGCTTCTTCCTCCATTAACTGCCATGTTGCCTCCTTTCTCTAAAATTCGTTTCCCCAGGCAAAATAAATAAATAAAAAAGTATGAGTCATTTAGGCGAGAAAAAATGCTAAGAAGAAGAAAAAAGAAAGATCAGTTTAATAAACAATTTCTCCTAAGCATTCACACGCAAGAGCAAAAAAGCAAAAAGATGCTAACTTTGGGCCTATTACAGGTGGCCTTCTACTTATGACCACAACTGAGCCCAATATTTCTGTTGTTAAGCGAGACATTGGTTAATGTCTTCCTTGTTGAGTTTTGCCCCATTTTATGCCCCAGTTCTTAAGTTTAACAAGGTTGTTAAGTGAATCTGGGTTTCTCATTGATTTTTGCTTGTCAGAAGGTCGCATAAGGGGATCAAATGATCCTGGGACACTGCGACCGTCATAAAGACGAACCAATTGCCAAGCCTCTGAATTTTGGTCACATGCCCATGAGGATGCTGCAATGGTCATAAATCTGAAAAACGATCATAACTCACATTTTTCAGTGCTGTTGTAAATTTGAACAGTCACTAAATGAATTGTTGTAAGTGAAGGGCTACCTGTATTGTTTTAGAAGGCCTTCTGTTTCAAGTAGAAATTTGGGTAGCTTAATGATCCCTATTGCAGGAAGCAAATTGATTGGCCGCCTCCTCTTCTTCCTCCCATCTCCCTTCTTTCTTCTTCTCTTCCTTCCTTCCTTTCTTCCTCCCTCCCTCCTCAAATTACGCTCCAGTATGACCTCATTTTGACCTAAAGGCAAGAATCTCAAATCCTGAGCTGCTTTATGAAAGGGCACAATTAGTCATCCTGCGTTCCCAAATAATTTCTGAGCCCTAAATGCTGATCTGAGAGGCAGGATAGCAGAGTGGGTATTATTCAAGTTGGATCAGGTCAGTTAAATCCTATAAAACAATTGCTGTTATTTGCACCTGTGCTGAGCCATACTTGTTGGGGTGAGAAAAACAGGTAAGATGAGGATCCCGTAAGAAATTTGGCAGTGATCGTTCATTGTGTATTATAAATTTAATGGATAGATTTAAATGCGTTTCCCACACCAGACATGGGTTTCAGCAGGTTCTGACCAGTTCTGGAGAATCGGTAGCGGATATTTTGAGTAGTTTGGAGAACTGGTAAATACCACCTCTGACTGACCCCTCCCCCATCTATTCTCTGCCTCCTGAGTCCCAGCGGACCGGGAGGAAATGGGGATTTTGCAGTATCCTTCCCCCAGAGTGGGGTGGGAATGGGGATTTTGTAGTATCCTTCCCCTGGAGTGGGGAGGGAATGGGGATTTTGGAGTATCCTTCCCCTGGAGTGGGGAGGAAATGGGGATTTGGCAGTATCCTTCCCCCGGAGTGGGGAAGGAATGGGGATTTGGCAGTATCCTTCTGTTGCCATGCCCACCAAGCCACACCCACAGAACTGGTAGTAAAATAATTGAAAACTGCCACTGCCTCCCCCCCAAAGGCTTTCTTGAAGAGGGCAGAAAGCAGATCATAACCTTCTGATAAACGTCCAGGTAACTTAGATCACAAATTATTGTAATAATTCTCATGACTAGAACAATTCCAGAACAGCTGCATTTATTACTAGGCTATCAGAACCAAAGAAAATGTTCTCTGAAATTGAATGTGTTCAATTGAATTTTCAGAACAGCTGCCCTAAAACAATTGAGAAAAAACCCCACAACTTACTTTATTGTATATGTTATATTAACATATAAAATAAAGAAAGTTGTGGGGGGTTTTCTCAATTGTTTTAGGGCAGCTGTTCTGAAAATGTGATCTCAAAGGTCCCAAGAAGTTTTCATGGGGTCCATGAAGTCAAATGTTTTAAAATATCCCAAGTTTTAATTTCTAATACAGTAAAGATCGACAGATGTAGTCCACATAAACCAGAGTTCTGTGGGGTGCTCAAACTTTTTTAAGAACATAAAAGGAGTGGGAGAAGGAGTTGCAGAACCTGGGGGGGAAGAGTCAAAAGAAGAATCAGTCTAGAATCCTTACATAGCCACAAGCGGACTAAATCTAAACTGCCTTGAATCCCATGGACCATTAGCTAACTCCAAGAGATGCTAACCATTAGTTGAGAAGATTCCTGTGCGTAGGCTGTTTAGCAATGAATCAGTTTAATTCACCAGTGTCACATGACGTATCACAATGTTTTTGCCCTTCGCGGAGCTGGAGTTGGTGTGACCTGTGTGTGACACCTCTGGCCTGCGGGCCGACAGTTTGACACCCCTGGTTTAATTGGACCTTCACTTGTGGACCTGATCTTTCTCACCTGACAAAGGGGTCCTGAGATCAAAATGTTTGAGGACCAGTGCTTTAAGGCATCCTTTCTGAAGGGCAGTCATGACGGCATGGTCTAAAGCAGGAGTGTCAAACTCACGACATCACGGTGGCATATCGGGACATATCCCCTTCGCTAAACCAGGCATGGGCGTGGCCAGTGTGTGGTGCATCTGGCCTGCGGGCTGGGAGTTTGACAGCCCTGATCTAAAGCAAGGATGGGCCACTATGTCAACTTTATAACCTGTGACTTTAACTCCCAGAATTCTTGAACCAGCATGGCTGAGTCAGGAATTCTGGGAGTTGAAGTCCACAGGCTGTAAAGTTGACATAGTGGCCCACTCCTGATCTAAAGTTCATTGCTATGGGCAATTAGCACCCGTGTTATTCAAGAGCTCCACATAGCTATAAACGACCTTGAGTAGCAAGGATATGCACATAGAAACATTGTATTGTATTAGGGTTGAATAACTATTAAGTCACACACAGATACATTAAAGTGCATATAGTGTTTATTTTAAGAAATAGCACAATCAATAAACAGTCCAAGTCATTCACGTTCAAATCAGTCAATAGTTAGAAGTACAAAGTCTTCTTACCAGCTTGTCATATCAGTGCAGCAGTATACATAACATAGTATAGCTGAATATCACAGAGAGTGTTAAGAGAGTATCAGGGAGAATAAACTATGATCTCTAGCTCCCTCTTATGGCAACTTGCGATACCATAACTAATCAGAAAATATCATGCAGTTAAAGCTACATTACATCAGTACAATTAAACCTACATACATAGTTGGTTTATATATTGCCAACCCAACTACTAGGACTGAGTCCTAACACATCTTTTCCTTCTTTCCCACGACCAGAAGTGCACCCTTCCACCATCGCTCTCATGAACGGGGACAGCTTGCATGAGAACGGCAAGGAGGAGACCGGGCAAAATGACCATGAAGATCCAAACCATACAGACGACCAAGAGGTCATTGTCATCCAGGACACTGGTTTCACAGTTAAAGTCCATGCGCCGGCGGTAGAACCCTTTCCCCTACAAGTGAGTATTTCTGCAAAGCCGTTTGGGCTAACATTTTCTGCAAGTCCCCCAAACCCTGATGAATCATCCATTCGTCTGCCAGTTTGTTGCTTCAGTTTCCTCTTCCCCATCCTGGTGCCCTTCAGATGTATAGGAACCAGAGACGCCAAATTTCTTAGCCAGATGCGTTGGCATTTCCTGATGAAATCTCATTTGAGATGGGATTCTGAATTGATCCAGAACTAGGCTTTGAATTTAGATTAGATTAACAGAGTTGGAAGGAACCTTATAGGTCAGTGATGGCGAATCTTTTTTTGCTTGGGTGTCAAAAGAGCACGCACAGGTTCAATGGCGCGATGGTACGTGCCCACACCATAATGCAATGGTCTCCTCTCGTGCATGTGCACACAACCCCCAAGCACTGCCCCCGCATTTCCGAATTTCAAGTTGGCCATTTTTTTGCCATCCACAGGCTCCGGAGGCTTTCCTGAAGCCTGGGGAGGGAGAAGAACAGCCCAGTGGGTGAAAACAGCCTCCCCCCTCCCTCCAAAAGGCCAAAAATCAGCTGGCCAGCACACAAAAGCATGCTGGAGTTGACATAGGGCAAAGTCTCCCGTGCCCTCAGATATTGCTCTGCGTGCCACCTGTGGCACCCGTGGAATAGGTTCGCCATCACTGTTATAGGTCATCTGGTCCAACACCCACCCACCTGCCCAAGCAGAAGACACTACACCATTTCTGACAGATGGCAGTCCAATCTCTTCTTGAAAGCCTCCAGTGATGAAGCTCCCACAACTTCCGAAGGCAACTTCTGTTCCATGGGTTGATTGTTCT
>JANHGD010001680.1:66712-81510 GCA_027560375.1 Imantodes cenchoa
AAATAAATAAATAAATAAATAAATAAATAAATAAATAAATAAATCTATCTATCTATCTATCTATCTATCTATCTATCCTCAAAGAATAAGAATGTCGAGCTGGGGATTAGCCTCGATTAAAATGGATTTCCAAAAAGCATCCTGCGCCACCCAAATTTTTAGAAAGACTGTCTGGGGGTAAAGTCAGGTGAAACTAAAGCTACCTTTCCGGTCCTCCTAAGGCTGAGAGCGCGCAACCTTTCCTACCTCCAGCGTCCCGTCGACCTTTTGTTTCTTGAGACGCATTCCTCTCTACCCTCTCGTGCTCTATGGTAAGCCGGAGGTGTCATGGCGGCCGTTGAGGTGGCAGCTCGCTCTGGAGGCCTTACAGCTGATTGAAAAACCTCGGTCCGGGACCGCAGGCCGGTATAAATCCTACGAGACGAGCTTTTTTTTTTTTTTAAGACCCCAGAAAGTCACCCGGCAGCTTGCTGCTCTGCTTGAAGCGGCTAAACCGAGAGACGCACCCGACTTGGGTTGGGGAAAGCGGCGTCGGAGACCCCCCCCCCCCCTCCAGCTGATTGTTACTTGTGGTGCTTTCTCTCTTTCCCCGAGGACTGTGTTGAGCCTTGACTGGGATGTCGTCGTGGCTGGGGGGCCTCGGTGCGGGTTTCGGCCAGTCCCTGGTGGGACAGGTCGGAGGCAGCTTGTCGTCACTGACCGGGCAAATCTCCAGCTTCACCAAGGATATGCTGTTAGAAGGGACCGAAGAGGTGGGAGGTAAGAAAAGGTGGCGATGGGGATGGGGATGATGGTTTATGCAGTGTTCTGGGGAATTCTGGGAGTTGAAGTCCACACATCTTCAAACGGCCAAGGTTGAGAAACACTGGTTTAGGGTTAGGATCAAGTGGCAAAGACCCAGACGGCCAGGATATGACAGGTTAGAGGTTTTCAGACTGGGATTCTTCCTAAAAAATGTCTCCAATGAGATTATGGAGATATTCTCTGTAAATATTAACCTGTTGTCCTGCAGGTGGAGAATGGCAGCATATGTTTCCCTCATGTGGGAAAAACAAGGAAGAGATCTTGGATCAGGTAACCTCTGGAAGGGAGAAAGGCAGTTTTTTTGAAAGTAGAAAGTTTTCTCTTTAATTCACCCTTTCTGTCTTCTGTGCCTTAAACAATAACTCTGAATATTGCCAGCAAACAAGCAAAAGAATAGCTCCCACCTGGTAAACTACAAAGAACTTGGAACTGCAACTTTCATTATTTATTTAAAATGTTTATATACTGTAGCCACTCGACATATCAAACCTGGGTGTCTCCCGATTAATAATTAAATAATTAAAACAACATAATACATATATGAATTAAAACCATAAATCCTCTCATTCACCTCATCATATCCCAGCAGTACTTTAAGGAAGGATAGAGACTGCCACGGAAAAAGCATACTTCCTAGACCCATGAGATAGCAATATTCAAGGGAAGGGACTAGGAACATGCCCACCCTATCTGGTCTGGTAGGGAGTAGCAGTCCTGCAGATAACCTGAACTTGTGGCATATAAACTTTTAAATCCAGAAGGAAACTGAGAGTCATTGCAGCTCACACAATAGAGGACCCATATGGATAAACCTATAGACACTGATCACTGCACGCACCACCATTTTTTAGACCAGGTGTAGCTTCAAGTGCAGTCATATGTACAGCGTGGTTATAGTAATCTATTTGGGAAGTGGCCAAGGCCTCACAGTCCAGGAAAAGATGTAGTTGGCACACCAGATAAATCTGTACAAAGACAACTTCCCAAAACAAACCCAACGCACACACACACACACACACAGTTGCCACCTGTTCCTTGAGCAGAAGTGGTGGGTTTAGAAGGGCCCCCAAATTGTGTCCCCATTCAATGCCACCCCATCCAGAGTCAGGGATGAAATATCATCAGGGCCTGGGGGGCCGAAAGCCCAGAGCCATTCTGTCTTACCAGGGTTGAGCTAAGGCCAATTCCTACCCATCCAGACCCATATAGCCTGGATGTAGAATTACTGCCCTAATATATCTGAAAATGTCAGAGATGAGAAGGCTACCTTTAAAAAAACAGATGGATACAGAGCTCAAGGATCATAGAATCTTAAGAAGCTTGCTTTAAAAAATGTCTTGGATGCTTGCACTATAAATTGATGGCTTTCTTTTTGTAAGATATTTTGTAGGATCCAAAGAAGAGGCTATAGGTGTATGAGGTGGTAAATTATCCCAAAATAGTTTCTTGAAACTAATTTTTTTAAATAACATTCATATTAAAGGTTTTTATAGCTCCATGTATTAAAACATTCATTTGATCTGAACTAAGTATTTAGTGCAGCTGATCAAAATATTTAAGATGTCTTCAGGCTCGTCCTTTAAATCCTTATTATGAATAATTCTGTTATAATAAGCATGCCTTATGAGAGGAAGGATAGCAACATTATAATATAAAGGAAGAAGATAGTACTGGACAAAAGAAATGTATCAAAAGGCTCTTTAGATTGTAATTTTCCATAAATTATGTCACAAAGCAGTTTTAGAGAACTACTAACAGTGTGTAATAATTTTGATTCAAATATAGAGAGAGTTGCTTGAATAAAGAGATTTACAGATTTAAATTAAACCTGTGGTGGGTGAGCTTCCAGGAGATAATTTAATTGCTAATGATGCAAAGATTGAAGCAATGCACTGTCTTCATTTAGAAGTGATAGCAAACTGTATAACAACAGATGGAATAGAAGAGAGAGAAAGTACCAAAGTCCAAGACCCATATTATAAGTATTATTAAGGTATTACATTCATACAAGACAACAGCATTCCATAATTCCTGTACAGATTAGTGTTTTCTTCCATATGGATTGCTTTCTTTTAAGAAAAGCTAATTAATATACACAGTATATAGGTTATAGAATAGATTCTATTCTCCATTTTGGGATCCAAAGAAAAGGCCATAACAAGGTAGTAAATTATCGCAAACTAAAAAAATAATAGGTTCTGTACCTCATTATTTGTATAGTACTCATTCTTTTCTTGCATGGAAGTGGCCTTCCCAACAATCATGTATTAATAAAATCACCTCTAAGGTATCATAATTTGATGTAGAAGTTCTTTATTTTATTCTGAAGAAATAAAGTTGGTTGGGAGGGCTTTATATAGCCTTCTGTGTTATCTGCTTTGGGCTTATTTTGATAGTTGTCCCTGTAGGCAGATGTTGTTTTTCTACACTCTGTCACAAATATGATGCCAAACAAAAAAAACAGTCTGGATGGATTTGTAAGCCAAAGAGGCAGACCAGATGATTGGCATTATAGTTCCAGATTTGAAATTAATCTGGCAGATTGGTTAGAAAGGACCTCAGTAGCTAAATTGATGATTATCATTACTTGATGGATTATGTGGCCTTAAGTTTGTTTCCACTCTTTACAAACACATAGATAGACTTTCTTCAGGATGTTCTTGTCCTCAGTCTGGCCTTTTTAAGTTTCTCAGTGGTGTATTCAATGCTATTGTAATCAACTCCATCCTTCTTATTGCTGGTTACTCTTTTAGTCTCTTTCTTTCTTCCCATAAGATGTTGAATTAATGAATTAACTAAATGTTATTTATTCATACATCCACTGAATCATAAACTAACCAAGTAGGCTGGATTTAAATGAGATATAAATTAGCAAACAAACAGAAATCTAAGGCTAAAACTAACCCAGCTAAGCATCTGTATAAATGCAACTATTACTTCTTTAGCTGACCTTGGTGAGTGTGTTGTACAAACCCAGTCAATTGTGAAATAAAGGGAAATAGACTCATGGGCACTATTAAGCATCTTGTATAGTAAGATTTACAGAACTCTTAGATTCTCATGTAGCTAAATTTAGTTACTGTTCATTCCCAGTGAAGATAAGTTAATTGCAGCAAAGGCCGTTGATTTTGAGGATGATTAGCTTTTGCTGGAATATTTCCATTATTTTGTTTAACATTGTCATGGCAATGAGGTTAAAAAGGAGACTCTAAAATGCACAGAAATGTCATCAAAGAATATTCAAAATGATCGAGCCACCTCTACTATATTTTCACATCTAATATTGACATAGGGAATATGGTAGCATCTAAAACACACTAAGGAATATTATAGGCAGAATCCATATTCCCCAACTATACTACTTTCATCAATATAATTTATAAAAATACTATTAAAATTATATGCTTTCCATTTCCTATCTGATAACAGCAACTAAGAGAACAGATTAATTATGTAACCAAACTCAACATTCTAGAGAATGGATCAGATTACAGGAGTCTGAAACTGGAACAATATTTTCCTGAATCGCTAGGAGTACGGTAGTTGTTGTCTGTTTACTATATTTGGGTAGCAATAGTTCATCCTGATATTTCTATATGGTCTCCCTAAATTAATTTATGCTGTTCAGTGGGAATAATCAAGTATCAAAAATAATTATTCAGCACTAACAAAAATGTAACCATTGATAACATTATTACTTTCATCATATACTTGGAAGAATCTTGGATCCAGAGCAATTGAAAGTCAAGAAACAACTCAATTAACCAGGAACGATTTCTAATTAATGTATTTGGGGGAATCCTGGAGCTATGTACATTACATATGCAAGGTGGGTGGTATACAAATTTAATAAATAAATAAAAATATTAAATACTGCAGGACAATTTTAATTTTCAACAAAATTACTTTATTTATTTATTTGTTTGTATCCTGCCTTTATTATTTTTTTACAAATAACTCAAGCAGTAATCCATTTCATCCCAATGTACAGATGTATGGCTTGTTGGTCAACAAACATGTTTGTTACTCACAGCTCCCTTGGTAGGGGTACAATGGAAATGACACATTTCACAATTCTCTTATACATAACAATGAGAAGAGTCGGTAAAGTGTCATTCCCTGCTATTATACATTACATAACTGGCTAGCTGGCTGCTTACAACCTTGCTTTGAAATGATGCCCCAATCTCAATTGCATGATTCATACTTTGAGCATTGTTTGACTGGACTACTTCAATCTTCTTTACATGGAGCTGCTTTTGGAGAAGTTCCAGAAGCTGCAGTTGGTATAAAATATAGTGACAAGATTACTGGCAAGGCTGCCCTGCCAATATAAAATGGTTAAATAAGCTGTCTTGACTATCAAAACTCTTCCAATTCCATTTCAGAGTACTAGTCATTATTTTTAAAGTTCTAAACATGTAGCAACAGGACACATTTACCAACCCCTTGCTACCATTGAATCTGTTTGTCTGGTCCAGTTGAAAGGACCTCAGAAGGATCTCCTCTCCTGGTCAGAGTCACAGGTCGTGAGATGGCAGATCTTCTCTAATAGGCTCACTACATGCAATACTCTCCCTGAAGAAGTGTCTAAGAACTAACTGCATCTTGTTGCTATATGCTTACCTGTTTTTCCTTTCAGTTGTCTGTGAGCCCCTCTCTTGATTTTATATTGGGTTCCAGCTCTGCTTTTGTGGTCAATTGTATGTTTTTGATTCAGATATGGATTGATTCAGATTTAGTTATTTATTATCCTTTTGGTTTGATGTTGTAAACCACACTCCTTTGGCATTGAAGTGGGTTATAAATACTGTAAAATAATGATACATTCTGTAAACGTACTTTCCTTTTCTTTCTAATGTATGAACAAGAGTAAACTGAAATGTTTAATTATTCCATGAACTACCAAATTTAAAAAAAAACTAATTATAGATAATAGAAAGTCTGATTAATTGTTGCTTAAACAGGATTTCCCATAAAAAATGCAAGTGTTTTATATATTTTTCCACTAATCATCTGTTCACCATTTGTATACAAAAAGAAAACAAAAATGTCTACATACTGTACATTTCCAGTATGGGCATCTCTTTGAAGTAACACTACAATGTAGCACATGACCATATACAACGGCAGAATGTGCAATATATGTGCATGGCAATATATCTTTGGCCTTTGGACATCAGTAACTGATATATTCTCTACCTGGAACATCAAATAATGCCGGTAATGATATCTCTTTTGTGTGTCTTGCAAAGAAGAGATTAATGCAGAGTCATATGGTATTTTTCATTTCATGACACTAGCCTTTCAGAATACATTATTATTTTGCATAGGATTAGGGGCTGTATACCTTTCATTGATACAGTGTTTTTAAAAATGAAATTGTTAGTTTCCTGCATTTATTCCATTAAAGCTTTATTAGCTTCAAATTGAATTTAATGAGAAATGATGGTCCAAATAATAGCCATGGTTCGTACTATTTATTTATTTATTTATTATACGCATTTGTACGCCGCCCAATCCCGGAGGACTCCGGGCGGCTAACAATCATACAATATAAACTAAAATACAAATACGTAAAACATATTAAAATATATTAAAATATAAAAACCCCATTATAAAAAATTTGATCATACATACAGGGGCCAGACCTACAGTTGGAAAGAGCGTTACTGGCCCCAGGCCTGGCGGCAGAGCCATGTTTTAATGGCTTTCCTGAAGGCCGGCAGGGTGGGGGTAGTGCGGACCTCCGGGGAAGTTGGTTCCAAAGGGACGGAGCTGCTACAGAGAAGGACCTAGTCCGAGGGCCCGCCAATCGACATTGTTTAGTCAACGGGACCTGGAGTAGTCCAACTCTGTGCGAACGAACCGGGCGGAGGGTTCCGCCCGGTTCGTTCTACTACTAGGAGGACAGGTACTACAGATACTACTAGGAGACAGTATCGAAAAACATATCCTTTGTTCATTCCCAAAGCTCTAATTTTAGAAATCCTATATGTTAAGACGCGATGACACTATTATTCAGAAGTATTTCCTATCACCAGTCCTATCATCTGTGCTTTCATATCTCTCTGGTGGTCTTATGTGCTGATATGCTCGATTTCACAGCCCATTACATCCAAATCAAATAACCCAGTCATAAAGTTGACTTTGCAATATATACTGTAAAGAGATTTTGAAAATTAATCACTACACACAAACACAAAAAGAATGTGGGTGAAGATTATCAACAAGAAAAAAATCCATATACATGTATGGATACATATATGTGTGTATACACACACACATTTTCTAATAATTGACTATGTCCTGTAGTCTTTAGAAAATGCTTTACAAATTAAGTAGTCTGGCAACAAAATCCTTTATTCAGAAAGAATTCCAGAGGCTTCAGAAACTGTGGTATAGTATTTGTTTTAACATCTACATTAACATCTACAGAAACGTCTGCATGCTTTTTTGAGACAATATACCCTCCAAGAAAACATCTAATACTGAAACAGTGCCTTTATTATTATTATTATTATCCTTAGGCAATTTTAGAAAAATCCAAAAGTCTGTATTTCTCATTAAATTAAATCTCATTGCAAACAGAAAGGTGAGGAAAATAAAAATTACAATGCAGGATACAAATAAATGTATCCAATTGACCTCAGATCAACTCTCAGAAAACCAAGCTGGTTGGCTCTGATTAATACTTGGTAAGATATCAGTTGTGAATTTTAATGCTTTATGCTAGACTAGGAAAACATCCTAGAAGAAGAAAATAACCCTTCCATGACGCTGGCAGAACAACAGCATGGATATAAAAGCTTGGGAGATTAATAGTTTAGTTTGGCGCCTAATGGAAAAGATTCTTCTTTTTATCCTGTTGTTTTTATTGGCTGTTCTGAGCCACCTAGAATCACTTTGTGAGATAGGTTGCTATGTAGCCTCAATGAATAAATGAATTCCATGAATTCACTAGGAGTTGAGCTCAACTTGTGGAGTTTATAGAAAGCACATTCTTTTATTATGAACCATTTAGTAGGAAGTCCAGATAGCATCATTAAACAGACATGAATTAACTTATTACTAGAATAATACGCTTACTTTACTTATAAAATGATATGAATTGGTAATTTATACGAGACTGTGTAATTGTAGCAAGAATGAATTTCTTTCAAGAGAAAAGGCAAAAAATATGTATCTACAACACTTGTTTCATAGTTTTAGCCAGTTATGTACTGATGTATATTTGGGTGTCAGTAAAATATATTCCCAGACAATGTAGATTATATGGCATTATGTAGGTACTCGACTGCTATATATTGTCATATACCAAAAGTTTTTTGTGACGTAGGGATCTGATTCCTGACTGATTTCCCCAGAAGTAATCAGCTCCTTAGAGTGCTATTTTCCCCTCATATGTATTATTCTGTATGAAATTTCTCGTGTGAGCGACTAGATATTTTATTTGAAATGTAAATTACCCAAAGGGTACATAGGACATTCAAGAAAATATTGCCATTGTAAACATACAACCAGGCAACTGTTCTTTTTTTTCCCAACAAGATAGCATTTTCACTTAACTTAATCTTCTTTAAGAAAAAATGTAATTTATCATTTAAGAAATATGCAAATGAAACTAGTAAAATGTTCTCATTTCAATCTTCTAATGTAGAGTAATTAACTGCATAACTGTTATCTTAGAACCAAATGATAACTGAGTTAAGGCTGCAATCTTGCACGCTTATCTGGGAAAACCTTCTGTATCAACCAATCTAAAGTGCAAATTATACTACCTACCTATGTGGAATTATCCCCATTAAAGTAATTGGAATTTACTTCCAAATAAACACAAGAAAACTATGCAAAGTTTATTTTATTTTATTGTATTTAATTACTACATTTTAAAATATGAAAAAGTTAATCATATTTTAAACCATTAACAATGATGAGTAAAACTTGACTGAAAACTATTTAACAATCTGAGTAGAACCTTGGTCTACCCAGGGATTTATCCTACAAAAAATGATTTTCATGATAGCTTAGCAGTGTGACTGAGAACATTTTATATATTAATGATTGCAACTGGGATGACTCAGTTTGGATAAAAGATCAACAGAAACAATAACAAAAGATAAACACATCTTGTTCTGCTTATGCCTTACCCACCCAACATATTTAGAAATGTTATTATTATTAAATTATGTCGGGCTTTCCTTCAATTGTTGTTCACAATTAATTTCTTGCATTCCAACCTAAACCTAACATAGCTCCATGAACATTCCAAACTGAAGTATGAAAAGCTTCAACGCATAAGATAGCACACTTAAAGTACATCTACTGAAATCAGTGGAAGCTAATAATTAGTAACTAAAATAATATTTAATTTCTAATTATGATTCAATTCATCATGTCAGATCAGATTCTTTAGTAATCAAGATCTAATTATTGAATTAAGTTGAACTGGTTTGCTCCTTCACAACGTGCTATTTAAAACAAGTCCTGATCCTAGATGATCAACAGAATTGGTCACACAACCTGTGGACTTGGAAAATAATCTGGTTTGTGATGAGCTTAAGACATCTGCAAAATGACCTTTTTCCTTACAAGCAATAAACATTTATCAAAATAAAACTTACGCATGAATAGTTGTTTATATAACTGCATATGATATATGATGAAAGAAAAGATTTGTCAATATTTTCCATTTTTAAAGCACATGTTTTGGAAAATAATGATTTTTGTTTCTAAAGTTAGATAAACTAAGTCATCATATTGAGGAAGCAAATATATTTTTATATTGTAAAAAAAAACAATTGATATGGTCATAATGTCATATCTATTAGATTTATGATTTAAAACAAAAGAGTTAAAAAGAAAAAACGAACATTTTACAAATGGTTTCTAGGAACATTATCTACAAAATATTCTATATTTGAATACTGAAATACAAAAAAAGAAAATCCCTTGAATGAAGATGAAATGAATAAATTACATTTTTACACAAATATACATTTCATGTTTTCATCTTTTTTGTCTTTTGAAATGATAGTGCATGGCTGAAGAAGCATTTCCTAATAGAGAATTAATCAGCTTTAGGACTTGGACATGTTGGATGTCCAGCGTTCTAACATAGTCACTGTCCATTTTAACTTAATTTTATTTAAGACCACTATTGACATAATAAACATTATGATTTAAGGCTAGCAATTCATTATCTTTAATGTTATAGCTATATTGTTGAATACAGTTCCTCTTTCATTGGATAATCTTAAGCAAATATAAATGGATATCAAACATATCTCATCCCCATACTGAAAGTATATACAACTATTAGTGTCATTTTATTTTATAAAAATAAAATATTGTATTATTAAATTGCATGTCATAGATTAAACATATGACAAACATCACATTTCATGAGAAGTCTCATTCTTACAACTTTCAAAATACAAATTATACAAAATTGCTAAGCCTTCCAATGCCTTTGCTATAAACTAAAAACCGTGGTCACAAATTGATCCATTAATGTTGTTTTGTTGACAAAATTGCTATTAAGCAGTCATAGAATTTAGCAATTATAAACATCACTATTCTATCTGTACTTTATTTCAATAATCTGTAGCAATCAGTTTAGTATTCTATATACAGTAGCTGCTACTGCCAGAAATTCACACTAACATTTCGGCTATGCTATTGCTAAATCACACTTGAAATGACAGTGTAAAGCTTTAAAACTCTTTTTATTCTTGATCTGTTCAGTTAAAGATATTCTTTTAGTCTTCCTTCTACTAGTAAAACTTCTTAAGTGTAACTTATGCACTAGAAAGAAGTATGGATCGCTTTCTTAGTCAAGGCAAATATTTTAGTATTGCTCTCTAGTACATTTGGTAATTTGTTCAATACATTATGTTAGGACAGAATAGAATAGAAATCTTTATTGGCCAAGTGTGATTGGACACACAAGGAATTTGTCTTTGGTATATATATTCTCAGTGTACATAAGGAGAATAAAATACATTCATCAAGAATAAAAAGATGCAACACTTAGTTGTATCTTTTTATTATATTTAAATATAAATCTTTCTATTTACATATAAAGGAGAAATACAAAAAACATGCAGAATTTACAACTAAAAGTGGGAAAATATCTTGGGAGAAATCAAATTTCCATTTTCTATCGGCATAGATAATGTAAACTTTGACTCTTTGCAAATATAAGATGTAACCAGAATGGGAAATAGGAAATTCCCTAAACCACAAGAACAGCTATTTTTTAATCACACTTCTTTGTATGATACGCTTATGTTTTGGTCAAACTCATTTGTAGACAGAGACAGACAAGCCATCTTGTCTGCCCCATCCCTTGTAGCCACTGAACTATGAACACAGAGAGAACGTGAGAGAGAAAAACAAAAATACACATCATCTGGTATATTAGCTTGTCCAAAGATTCCCTAAGTTATAGCTCTTTGCCCCGGAAGATCAGCTTGGTGATTGCACAGGTGAAAAGAAATACAAAATAATAAATTGAAGGTGAGGTGGAGACCAGTTTAGTGCTGTATTGTTCAGAGAAAGGAAAGAAAGGCAATAAAATGAATATAAAACTGAAGAGGAGGAGGCAAGTGTTAAGGGGGTATCCCAAAATCTTGTAGTGTATCCCAGAATGCAAAGGAAGACAATTACTAAGTCAACAAGATCAGAGTGAGCCTGCCATAACATGCAAAGACAGGTTGTTATGGAACTGGAATTTCCCTATGTTTACTCATTAAGGGTTCTCCACTTCAATTTCTCTGAATACTTAAAGTTACAGCATCTGAATATTTAAAGTTACAGTGCCATCAAATGTCTAACATGTCTTATCTTGCTCATTTGTTAATTTTTGAAAATGTCAAAATGCACTGAATGCTACGTTTATTACCCAATCTCAAATTGCCACATTTTTTCATGTGCCTCTTTTGAAAACCTTTGTTTATTGGACTACTTGTTCTCTCATCAGGTTTATTTTCCTTTCTTCACGTAAATTGTTAGTACTGGAAAAATTATAAAATATCTTTTACATTAGAAAAATTGCCTTCAAATCAAACTTGTTATATTATTAAAACAATCAATTGTCTAGGGGAAATGAAAGCAATGAGAAAAATCAAGCATGACCAGCAATGGTTTTGTAGATTTACTTTTACATCCGTTACTGATTTTGTCTTACAGTACACATACTATTTGTCTCCTATCTCTACAGGGCTTCAAGATTTCTCAACCATTTTCACACAATTGGATTGGAAACAAGTTAGAATACTGTTCACAAATCTCAAAAGAGCAACATTTTCTGTCGTACTTTAAGCCCTGAGATCTCACCCAACTCAACTAAAACATGTGGGAAAACGCTTTATAAGCATTTTGTTCTGCATGAAAATAAAGTGACATAAAGGAATCCCATTTACACAATGCCACATACCTGTTCTAATTAATCCGAAATACTGATAATCTTACCAGACCATCTTAAGCATTAGTAGCACAGATGATGAGCAAATCAGAAGGTTGGGGCACAAGGCCAGATTTTTTTTTATAATACTTTTGACTAAATTTTAAAATTTTCATTTATTGAAAAATACATGAATTTATTGATAGCACTTTTCCCAATCACTTCACCAAATATTGCAGCGTTTGGAACATAGTACTCAAAATATAGATTTGGTGGATTATTGCTCCCTCATTTATATAAAGTGTGATAACCACCATCAGCATCTCAGTGGTTAGCTTGATTATTGATCATAATTAAATGGACTTTTTGACTTTTTAGCATTCCATATAACTGTACCATTTACATACCAAATATGATTTAATAGATAAGGGAGTTTAAACATTTGTTCACAGGCATGCTTATGGTGGAAAACTTGTTTTAGATTACTACTTAATAAAAGCAAGAGAACCACTTCTGACAGATTGACTCCAAGTCTCCTCTCTACAATGGGAACAGAACCACCTAAAAGAGCAAATGGAATGGGGGAGCCTTCCCCCCCCCCCCAATCCTAATGAAAGCATCAAGAAAGGTATGGGGAGGTTATTTCTCTTATTTATTTGTTTGTTTCCTCATTCATTTTCTGTCCTTTACCCACAGGGTACAGGCAGTCCTCGACTTACAACAGCCAAGCCGGGGTGGGCGCAGTGGTTAGAGTACAATACTGCAGGCTACTTCAGTTGACTGCTAGCTGCAGTTCGACAGTTCAAATCTCACCGGCTCAAGGTTGACTCAGCATTCCATCCTTCCGAGGTGGGTAAAATGAGGACCCAGATTGTTGGGGGCAAGAGGCTGACTCTTAAACCGCTTAGAGAGGGCTGTAAAAGCACTATGAAGCGGTATATAAGTCTAAATGCTATTGCTATTGCTTAGCGACGATTGTAAGGCACTGGGAAAAGTGACTTATGACCATTTTCCACACTTATGACCCTTGCAGCATCCCCGTGGGGTCACGGGATTTCTCACTTAGCAACATAAACCGTTGGGCTCAATTGCTAGCCGAGGATTACCCCTACAAGCCCCAACTTGTGAGCAGCCACAATTCAGGACTTGTGCTTCAAAACACAACACAGGCGCACACAGAGAGATAAACGGACAGAAAGCACACAAGCACACACACACACACACACCTTGGCGCCGCAACCTCCTCTTCTTGAGCCCAAAGATGCGGACCTTGGAGAAGATATCCACCAGGTTGCCATTGCAAAGCCCGCGGTTCTTGCTGGGGCTGCTGCGCCTCCTGTTGGCCGAGGGCCGGTCCCAGTGCTGCAAGTCGCGCGCTTGGCGCTTCTGGCGGATCAGACCGCTGGCGATGGCCGCAGCCATGGCCCCTCGGTTCCCGCGCTTTCTTGGGGCGCCCGGCTGAAGCGAACAGCGGAAAGGGCGCCGGGTTTGAGACTCAGCCTAGGCGCGACCCCATCGCCTTACGCGCCAAGGGCAAGGACGAACAAGTCACGGGGTCACCACCCATGAAGCCTCCGAGGGCTTCGGAGCGAAGCGAAGCAACAAGCGGCAGCCAAAGCAGCGGCGGCGGCGGCTGTCTGTCTGTCTCTCTTAAGATTGCGATAGTGTCTCCTCCACGACGCCGGGCTCATGCCCGGTTCTCCATGGCGGCGGCAACTGCCGCTTCCATCGCTCGGGTCACCGCCGCGTCTTCCTCCTCCTCCTCAGAGCTGCCGCCGAGTGCTTCGTAAAGCAGCATCTGGAAAGTGTACGCTTCGGCTCCTGAGAGAAAAAGACTTCATAGCAAGGCACTTCGGTCCCACCCTTGCCGACACCCCGCCACACACACGCACACACCCAAACACACACACACACACACGCCCTCCCCTCTCTCTTCCCAAGGCAACCGAGGGAGGGGATTTGTCCTTGGGGCGTGGGTGGGGAGTTAAAAGCGGGGCGATTCACAAACCCAGCAACAACAAGCGGTTGGAAAACAGGAGGAGGCAACAACAAGGCGACGAGGGAGGGAGGGTGGAGGGGGGGTCGGTGGGATTAGAAAAAGGCTCGGCCGACGAAGGGAAGCCACACAAGCGGCCAACCCCCTCCTCCCCCAATCCACCCCCCTCGCCTTCCAGGCGGGCTTTTGTGATCGGCGCCTCAGCGCGCGCGCGGGAACGGAGAGGAAGCGCGTGTCGTGGAGGGGAGACAGAAATGGGGAGATGGGAGGGAGATGGCGCCAAAAACGTGGGTGTGGGACAGCGAGGTCGTGTGGCCGCTCCTGAGGTTAGACGAGGGGGGAGAGAGAGAGAGAGAGAGAGAGGCGAGGAAGGGGCGACTCTTGAGGGAAAGAAACGGGGTGCGAGGAAAGAAAAGAGTCCTTGAGCCCTCCAAGGCGAGAAGGAAGCGAAGTAGTTGCAACCTGCCATCTGGATCTTCCTCCAGGCTCCGGAAAGTCTCTCCCTTGGGACTAAAACGCCTTTGGCTCCGAACCACCGGCGTGTCCCTCGAACCCTTCCCAACCCTCCCTCCCTTCCTCGGGTATCCCTCG
>JANHGD010001680.1:107686-119218 GCA_027560375.1 Imantodes cenchoa
AAGGATATTGCAAAATCTTCAAAATTTGCCGGTTCCCTGAACTACTCAAAATTTCTGCTACCGGTTCTCCAGAACCCGTCAGAACCTGCTGACTTTCACCCCTGATCCAGAGTTTTGTCACCTGGAGGAAAATTTTGACTCTTTTGCAATGATGCTTGTGGTGCCCTTCTTCAAATGAGGCATTATATGGCAATAGACAGCAATGCTTGGCTTCTGTAAATACAGATGTTAGAACAGTTGTACAGCGTTTACAACTAGATGAAAAAACATCTGAAATACAAACAAGGATAGAGTTCCCATCAGCTATCTCTAGTTTCCAGCAAGGACAAGAAATGAAACTGGGAAAGATTACGAAGGTTGAGAATTGGGGAAACCTCATATTGCCAAGTTTACTATAAAATAGGAAAGTATAACCTGCTGAGGTTTATCTTTAACTGCTTTTATTACTCTAAATTTGGAGGAGAGAAAAAAATCAGGTAGGAAATAGTCCAAGGATGGGTAGAGGGAAAAAAGGTTGGTGGAAAAGTCACAAGAGTATCTTTTATACCAAGGATAGCAACCTATGACCTTCTTAATTGTTCCCGACCTACAACTTTGAAACTCCCTTGCTGCCTAGCTTGCTAAAAATTGGATTTCAATACAGTGGGAAAATAAATTGTTCATCCCAGTTCTACACCAATAGTACTTATCAATGTATGCTTAAATAAAGTTCAAATCACTATGTTATGTTAGAGTTACTCTCTATGCAGCCTGAATAATCCCAGCAAGTTTACTGAAAAGAGAAAATACAACTAACAAACTGCAATGCAGGTAGGGGAAATACTGATAAATCAACAGTGGTCAGTGTCACCTACCATAAATAGGACATGGGAGCATCACATTTCAAGTTCAACAGCCCTAAAATTTCAACTGAAAACCAGCTTCATTTGGAATGGAGTATTTAAAGCCATTTCTGGGGAAAATGTTGTACATGAGTTTGTCCCAAAGGTGCTCTTTCAAGAGGCAGCTGGACTTTCTTGTTTTTCTTTGAAGACGTTTTGCATCTCATCCAAGAAGCTTCTTCAGCTCTGATACCAGTTATACATTCATGCAGTTATACATTCATGCATTTAAAATATTGCACTTTTAAAAAATTAATTAATTAATATCTAACTGGCAGAACCAAGTCCAGTCAATAGCCCTAGACTCCAGAAATGAATTTCAGGAAATTTCTCTCTCTCTCTCTCTTTCATAAGTGAAAATAACGACATGAACATAGAGATTTAAAATGTTATGAAATCATGATTTTAATAAGCATTGCATATATTCATAGTAAATGTGAACATAATGCACAGTGAGATGGTTAGCTTCTCATTACCATAGAAACACAGTTTGTATTCTACAGATGGTATTTCAGTGTGTGCAAGCTTCCAATTACCATTTGGTTCTGGAACATCTGTTACTCTGAGGAGAATTTTTGCTGAGAAATAAATAATGGGCTTTTTGAGGATGGCCAGGGGAACTAAAATCTGCTGTGCCATTTAGATTAAGATACCTTGGGTATGATTAATGCCAGTGAAAAAGGTAACTGTTAAAAACAGTATTTTTAGTGATTTAAATTTGCGTAAAATAATTTATGTTAACTTTTTATTGAAAAGATGGAGGTTGTTAAACATTTCAATAACCATTTGGTTTTTGCCACTGTTATTTTTAAAGGCTCATTCATACCTTAATTTAAAATATCATTTTTCATTTATGTAGCTTCCAGATTTTACAGATACTACAGTCAATGAGTTGTCACTGTTTCCACCAGTTTTAAAGCAACAACAAAAATAAAATTCAATAACATGAGTGTTTTTTTTAAACCTAGCTATTTCATATTGCTACTAGTAGGGCTTACATTTTATTTTTTTTTTGATATTATTATGATATAATTATCATTCATAATTACTTTTTCCCCCTGCTATGACCAAACCCAAAAATTATGTGTCAGAAGAGATGAAAATAAGGCCTTTAAGTAAAAACAAATTAACTATTTTTGTTAAATTAAGAAATAGCTGAACCTAAAGATCCTAAAGATTGGTCACCCTCCCCCCTCAGTTTTAGCTTAAAGCCCTTCGGATAAGCTGAAACAGTCATTGTCCAAAGATATTCTTTCCATTTCTTGTAAGGTGCAGCCCATCCCTTCCCAGAAGGCTTTCTTGAAAGTAATGCAGACTGTGGTCTAGGAATCCAAAGTTCTCTTGGTGACACCAACCCTTGAGCCAGTGGTTCATTTAAAAAAAAAATTGTTTCCTCATTGGATGCTGACCTTTTGTTGGAAGCACATATGAAAACACCACTTGTATTCCTAACTCCTTAGCTATCTTGTCAAGCTGCTCATAGTCTCTTGATATTGTTTTTAGGTACATTGTTGTATCGTTTTTAGGTTCATTGTTATACCCACATGAAAGAGAAGAAAAAGACAGTAATCTGTGGGCTTGATTATTTTAGTAAGGTTTTCAGCCACATCTTTGATTTTTTGCTCCAGGGAGACAACATATTTATCTAGATGGATTATCTGGTCTACAGATGATGGATTCTGTTCCCCTGAGAAATGAGTCTCCTATCATCAACACTCACCCTTTTTTTCAAGGGGAAGTCAGGGTTGTTTTTCTTTTTATCATAGAAACACTTGATGGCATCCCTTTTCCAGGTTTCTGCATACTGTCTTCCAAGGAGAGGCTATGAAATTGATTGCTGAGCTCCAGTGGGGCTGCACTGGACTGGGCTGAACTAGACAACAAGGACATTACTCTTGTGCGTTTTTGTCTTCTATAAGTGACATTTTTTTCATTGGTCTATCTCTAAAGATTCATGTACGGGTTCATTTCTTCTAGTAGTTGTTTGTTCCTTATCTTAGCCTTCTTGCTTAGGTTGGAGTTTCTCATTTGTAGGCTGAGTCTCAAAGTGGCTATAGTTGCCTCTAGATGCTTTATTTTTAATTTCAGTAATTCGTTTAGTCTACATTTAGTGCATGTGCAATTTGAATCCTCCATGAGCATGAGTACATACATGGAACAATTGGAACGTATTTTTGAAATCACAACAGCGTCAGTCTCTATTCCCATAACTATGTTTCTTTTAGCTAGTTTATTTAAGAATTAAACTTTCAAACCAGAATTATGAAAAGCACATCTAATTCTATCAATCTGGCTTTGAAAATATAACACATTTTTATGCAGACCTGTCACTGACCAAAGAACCCAGTCTACAGTGTATCAAATTTTGCCATCTTACAGGGGCGTGCATAAATGCACTATTGTGCCTACCGTCCCTGTCCTACTGTCCTATTACCTTTTTACCTGTATCTACTTTGCTAATGTTTATACTTGTACTAATGACTGCTATCTTGTACGTGCTTGATAAAATAAATAAATAATAATAAAAAAAATAATTCAATTAGTTCAGGGTTTTCAGCCAATTCTCTCTACTTAACCAACATTGGGTTGACAGTGAATGCCATGCAGCCAAGAAATAACTGATTTCCTGCTTTAAGGAATATAAAAAGGATCCCCTTTCTTATTCAATCTAAGACCTGCTGATCTTCAAAAGGAAATATAAATGGTATTTATAGGCAAAGAAGAGGCAAGCTCTGAAAGCCAGTTGGCATCAACTAATTTCTGCTACTTGTTCCAAAAATTCAGCTCAGTTATAGAAATACATATTTCTTTAATCTGCTTCTCCCAGTTTATGAAATCCGTCTTTTTTTTTCCTGCTTCAGTTGGGAAGACCCTTTCAGATGGCTTTATACACAGAAAGAATTACTCCATCTGAAGAGTGGTTTAGATCAAGAAGCTCATCTGTCCGCTCCTGCCCACCCCCCAAATAGACTATGAGATTATAAAACTGATTAAAAAGATAAAATTCAACAAAGCCCCAAGATGGGCCTTCAGTTCAACAGAGGTCATTCAAAACTATTTAGATTGGTGGATACCGATTTTTACTTCCCCATTCACCTATAATAAGAACCATGCTAAGGTCCCTGATTAATGGAGCTCAGCTTTGGTGATTCCAATCTACAAAAAAGGAGATAGAGATTTATCTGCCAATTATCACCACATTAGCCTTTTTGGTATAGTTAGTAAATTATGGTAGACATTTGTACAACAAACTCCTGGATTGGGTTATAAATGAATATATCTTGGCTGATGTAGAAGAAAAGCAGACACAACTGGGAGGCAGAGTTAAGTGAGTCATCAGCCTAGAGTCATTATGTCCCAAAAACAGCTCCAAGTCAAATCCCTCTTGAATTCCATCTGGAGTCAATTTAGTATTGTACTTTAGTTGAGTGGATTCTTGTTTATAGGCTTGAGCAATAAACCTTCTCCACTACAATTTATATGTGATCTTAATCCTTTGCACCTGACAGCTGATGAGGAGGTAGACTTCAGAGAAAGTTGTTTGATCACCCTTTAACTCTTCAACATTGAGTTGAGAAATATTCCTCTGGGGTTCATTCCTCACTCTACGCAGCATTTATTGTTTTGTTATTGAACTCATCTCTAGATCTAATCTATGGGAGAAATTGAACTCTCCTGCAACTGACAAATGATTACTTGTTCTTCTATATAAACTATATGAACATTCCTGGATGAAGATGTCATGTAATGCACCAGGGCACTTCACCAAGGGTATTCCTGTCAAGAGGTGAGTGAGATAAGGGTGTATTCTAGCTCCACTTCTTTTTAATTTATATATCAACTAACCTATAGACAAACTGAAGAGTCCATCTCTTCATTTGTCAAAATTGGGAAATAGACACATTTTTGTTCTCTTGAATGCAGATGATGCCTGAAACGGGTGCCTCATATGCTTGATGAGCAATGTTGAAAAGAATGGCTAGAAATTAATTAATTCTAAAACAAGGTGAATATATTTTCCTAAGCACCCTAAAGTACATGCCTGGCAGCTAAATAATAACTCAATAGAGTAAGTCAATAGCTTTAAATATCTGGGGAATGTTTTTCATGCTACAGCAAAGGAAAAATTCACAATGATTGTTGTTGTTAGTTGTGAAGTTGTGTCCAACCCATCGCAACCCCATGGACAATGTTCCTCCAGGCCTTCCTGTCCTCTACCATCCCTTGGAGTCCATTTAAGCTCACACCAATTGCTTCAGTGACTCCATCCAGCCACCTCATTCTCTGTCCTCCCTTTCTTTTTTTGCCCTCAATCTTTCCCAGCATTAGGCTCTTCTCCAGTGAGTCCTTCCTTCTCATTAGGTGGCCAAAGTATTTGAGTTTCATGACAATGGTTATGTTACTCTAAATACACACAAAAATAATGTCAGCTTACAATCTTTCTACTTTTCCAAAGAAACATTTTGTTCAAAACTGAAAAAAATGAAACTTTGATTTTAGGTTTTGATGATTAGAATAATTTCGTTATTATAGAAATGGCTTGAAATGTTATGAAATGTAAACCCAAAGGTTGTGATTATATTATTTTTGTATTTTACTGCACTGGGAAAACTCAGAAATCACTTTTTCTTTCTTTCTTCGTACTTTCCTTTTTCTTTTCGTTCTCTAACTTTTATTTTTTATATATCTTTTATTTTATAATGTAACTTAATTTTTAAAAACATGAAAACAGGAATTATTATCCCCATTCCTTACTAAAGTTCCTGGTTATTCTGATTTGTTTCACCTTAGCTTGTTATTATCTTACTTCTTTGTTCACAGCAATGTACTATTCTATAGTTTGCAGATATACCACTGTGTTTCTTCTAATCATTTTAAATATTTTAAAACAATATTTTTTATCCTAAATAATTGTAATTTTCTTGTTTTATTATGCTCAATGACTGAATAAAAATTGATTGAGCCTATCAAAAAGAAATAATTGAGGGCACAGCAACAGTTATAAATTAAGCATATGTTTCTTCAGCTAACAGTGAATCTGTAATTGGAGATATGCTAAACAGTCCATATCCTGCCAAGCTCAATTTTACAGTTGAAAAGCACATGCACAATTTTACAAGGAACCACAAATTCATTTTACTCAATATTATTTTTTGTACTGGTGCATTCATAAAATGCTTATATTCCTTATTACTTTATCCAGTGTAAAACAATATAATATTTTTCTATGAGACTTTTTAGGTATTAAAATATTAATTTTAATTACATACTAAATCCACAAAGAACAAAAACAATAAAATAATTGTTGTACTACTATGCTGTTTATCGTTTAGATTATATTTATAGTGTAATACACACGCATAAATGTGTACACTGAACTCACAAAATTCATGAATTCAAGGGAGCTATAAAAATATTTCCACTTTCCGATATATGCATATGTATATGCAGACATACCATTCTGTAAATGTGCATTTACATCCAGTTAAAGTCATATTTAGAATAAGTCCATTAAAAGTGATGAAATTAATTTCATTTCCTCCATTTCAATTTGCATGGACAAAGACATATACGCACACATTCAAACATATCTTCCCATTCAGTCTGAAACTGTTCAACAATCAATCTACCATTAACAAGGAGTGGAGCCCTTGGATCAGGCCCAAAACATCCATTGTAACAATATCTTTCCATCAAATATATACTTAAAAGAAACCCATCAGCAGACCATGAGGGGAAGGGCAATTTCCTATTATTGTTCCTCTAGAACAGGGGTGTCAAACTGGCCGCCTATGGACTGAACCCGTTATGTGCAGGCTACGCCCACCCCACCCTGGCTGCGCAAAGTCACGATACATCATGTGATGTCACGTGACACAATCAAATTTGACATCTGTGCTCTAGAACCTGTTACTCTGAAATTGAAGATGGTTGTGTTCATGCCAAATAGTAGCCAAGAACAGCTGTAGCTCGTGTGTGTGTGTGTGTGTGTGTGTGTGTGTGTGTGTGTGTGTGTGTAGATATATAGATATATATTTGCAAACTTACAAAGAACTGATAAAGAAATAAAGGGAGGCTGGTATAGATCTATTTCATATAATTGGGTATACCAGGTGACTTGGCAGAAAAACACTAGAGAGAGAGAGAGAGAGAGAGAGAGAGAGAGAGAGAGAGAGGGAGAGATGTATTTCGGTAGCCTTTTAAAACTAATCTAAACTAGTCATCCTGACCAACCTTCTGTTACAAGATTTCATATACAATACTGAATATGTCTTAAATGAAGAAGTTGTTCCTGGTCATGTAATTCTATGCTTTTGAATTGTGATGCTGGAGAAGACTCTTGAGAGTCCCTTGGACTCCAAGGGGATCATATCAATCAAACCTAAAGAAAATCAAGACAAGGGTCACTCTTTTGAAGACAGCAAGGTTCATATTCTGGATGGAGAGAGCCACTGGTTTGAAAGAGGAGTCAAAGAGATCTATATTAAAACTGAACAGCCCTCCCTCAACAGAAGGGGAGGGATATGACACCATCTATCTCCTGTTTATGATGCAGTCTTTTCAGCAGTCCTAAGGAGGTTCCACATCCATTTGCACTCTGATTCAGTTGACTCTGAGGATACAGATAAACCCCTCAATGATTCTCAGAGTGCTAACAACTAGCTGACTGCAAAGAATATATAACGTCTTCCCTCCCCCACCAGTTACCGGTAGTTAGAAGTTTCTTGGATGAGAAGTGAAACGTTTTCAAAGAAAAAACCAAGAAAGTCCTATTGCCTTTTGAAAAAAGCACATATGGGACAACCATGACTTAGATGATTGAGCATCTCCATAGATATTAGAATAATAATTTATTTATCTCACTGATAAGTTTCTGAATACATGAAACATATTTAGCATTATGCAATCTACCAGTGTATACTTATGTCAGAAATAATATATGACTTTTTAAAAGATATGGATGGATGTTTCATATCACCAATAATATATTTATAAATAATATGTATAAATAGTACTTAAAGATCTTGCAAAGATCTCATGAACCACAAAATCAAAGATATAAGAAAGCACGCTCTAGTAATTTGTTACCTAGATTATATATCATAAAAGATACCTTTGAAAATATTCTCAAAGTTTCACTTAAAAATAACCGTTCATACCAGAGGTTGTTAAGCAATGCCCATAATAATTACTGGCATTCCCAAAGACTGTATTTCTTTGCAGTTATGATTATTATGGACCAATATATCTGAAACCTACCAGTTCAGGTGAAATGGGATTAGCATATAATGTTAAAAATAATAACAACGCACAATTACTGTCCACATTTTGTGCTACATTTGTAATTTCCCCAGCCCAATGCAAAGTCTGTAATATCCTTTAAGGTTTTTCATTATGGTGAAGGCTCAGTATTTGAAGGGCTGGATCTTTGCATGCTTCAGTTTAATTTAAAGTTATCACCTTAGGCATTTCTGAATGCCACCCTATAGTAAATTACAGGTGATTTATTCATGAGCAGACTCTAGTTGATCCCAAGTTATGAAATATGTTTCCTAGAGAGAAATACAATGCTGATACAGATTTCTAGTTCCCTTTTTAAAGTTCTCTTATGCCTTTCAATACTTCAAAATTCAGACTGAATCTACTGGACCACTTCATTTGTTAACCGTTGGTTCCAAATTGGCTCACATTCTTCTTGTTTTTAAAATGTGGCTGCTGTTCCATTATTTGTAAGTTATTTTATGATTTCTACTGCAAGTTAATTTATAATTCTGGATATGGCTTATTCAACCCTAAATCACACATTATTGTAAAATATATGCCTTCTCCTTGTTTAAATACATGTAATATATATATCAAAAATGCTCTCTTGGAATTAACATTAATACTTCCCAACATAGGAAGTCATCCAGGCATCAAGAACTGTGGATTTTTGTGGAGATGAAGATCAGCCAAAACACTTATTATGTGATAGTGGAAGGCAAAAAGGAAAAATTGACTGGATTCTTGATAGCTATCATATTTTTATATTTTTAACATTTCAATTATTTCTTCTTCCTCTCCCCCAAAAGGGACTTAAAGGGGATGTTTGTTTAAAAGTCTAGTCAATCTTTTGTAGTTTTGAAGCTTTATTCTTTTATACTGGTTTTGTATTTTTATATCTATTTATTACTGTTACGTATATATTACATTAACATCACAGTGTGTGTATAAGTGTGTGTGTGTGTGTGTGTGTGTGCATATTGCTATAATAACATTGTACATATTGATCATTTTGATTTAGCACTGATTTTATTGTTTAGTTTTTCCCTCTATATATTGCATTGTAAACTTCAACCTCAGGATGGCTGAAGAATTAAATGTGTAATTAAATAACCATTGTCATGAATAAGTAAACAATTGTATAAAAATTACTAATAAATTATCTACTAAGTAGTAATGACCAATTTTGATGACCAAAGTTAGGGGAATGAAAGCAAAAACAGTTTCTCCCCTGTTTCTTAGTAATTGTGGTGTTGGAGTGTTGGAGTTAGTTTCTTTGCTGTATGGAAATAAAGTATGAAAAAAAATGGTAAAATTCAACACATCACAAGCTTAAAGAAAAAAATATCAGGGGAAAAAAATCAATAAAATGGAGAATTACATACCACTATATGTGTTTGTTGTAGTCCTTCTCCTTCTTCCACCCTACAAAACAAGATTCCATACAGCAAGCGTTATAGCTCTACTTACTATGTAGTCAGCGGCAAAAAGTTTATTGGAGGTATATAAATATCTATTTCAGCAGTGTTTTCACTTTTGCCCATTCTTGATCAACAGCACATGATTTCTGAAAGTAACAATCCTCAATATGATAACTACCTTATAAGCAATTTTTTTAAAGTCCTACTTAAGAGGTGGAGATTTAAGCAAGGTAAGAAAGAAAAAGTCTTCAGCAAGGTATGCAGACTTTTTAATATTGCATGTGTCTACTTAGCCATAGCAATAGCACATACACTTATATACCACTTCATAGTACTTTACAGCCCTCTCTAATTGGTTTACAGAATCAGCATATTGCCCCCAACAATCGGGGTCCTCATTTTACCAACCTTGGATGGTTGGAAGACTGAGTCAACCTTGAGCCAGTAAGGATCGAACTTCTGGCAGTGAGCAGTGTGGTAACCTACAATACTGCATTCTAACCACTGCACCATCACAACTCTTAAGGAGATTTATCATTTCCTTTCATACAAACCAAATACTAGAAGCAAACCAGTGGTGGATGGTACATAGAGAAGAAGGAAAGTGGAATCTTTTAATTCAGAAACAAATCTAAATTTCAGATAACATCAATGCTTTATTTTATACTCGGCTTTTAATTTATCCAATGGCTAAGTCTTTTCTGTTGTGTCAGTGCTCATTCAACATTAGTGGGCAGCTTTGAAGGCCAATTACATTTCCAAACTTTCTTATGATGCCAAGTGCCTAATACCAGAGTATCAGACTTACGCAGAGCCAATACTCAGTCTGTAAAACAATTTTTAGCATATAGTGTCAAATAATAATTGTGGACTACAGGAACTATTGTAAAAATGGTTAGGGCAGAAGTATAAGAACAGAAAGAGGACCTCTTATGCCTGACTTGGGAAAAGACAGCAGTCAGTTTATACAAATTTGTGTGTTTAGGTGTGAATTTTGTTTTAATAGAAAAAGTTTCTTCAGTATACTATCCAGATCAGGGGTGTCAAACTCACGGCCCATGAGCCAGATGCGTCATGCGCTGGCAATGCCCACACCCAGTTTAGCGAAGGGGGGCATGTCACAGTATGTCACGTGATGAGGCCAGGCGACGCGAGTTTGACACCCCATAGATGATTAATACTTGGGTGACTTTTTCGTTAACTTTGTTATATTTGAACAAAATAGTTGTCAAAAAGAGGATGTCTTCAAATAAAGAGCTGTCCTTGGAGCTCAGTGGATAAAAGTAAGATAGTTTATTTTCATATTTGGAGATAGACACACACATGCACACACACACAAACACACATACACAGCAATTCTTTAGTCAATTGGGCTAACTACACAAAATTTGGGACCCATTATTCCTGTGGGATTGAATTTTAGCAAAGGTGTGGCTGGTTTAGCACTACTGTGCCTTCCAACTGCAAACTGGAGCAAAGGAAGATGAGAGGGACATATCTCCATCCTCTTTCCTGCCTCTCTTTGGCCCCTGCACCCAATGAAATCCCTTAAAGGAGGCAATGGAAGGACTTGGGTGGCTACTGGTGAGGTAGGGCTGCCGGGGGGGGGGGAGCCATTGGCACTCAACACGTGAGCCCTCTTTCATGCTTGAGGAAGGGAGGTTTTGAGGATATGCCAGGATGGACAATAGGGGTGCAGTTTTCCTCATGGTCGATGCTCCATTCGCTTTAATTCCCCAGCAAAGTGGCAGGCTGTTGCATGGATTAACCAAGTTTCTAAGCCTGCCTCTTTTGGGAAGTTGGGCAATCTCTATTCCCTGTTCTAACAACTATGGTCCCTTCTTTTAACACTATGAGAAGGGACTCCTGCTTATACATACAGTACATGATCTGTTTTGCACTGCCTACTGTTTTTTGTTTTGTTGGGGGGGGGGGGGGGGGGGGGGGGGGGGGGGGGGGGGGGGGGG
>JANHGD010001681.1:9838-21121 GCA_027560375.1 Imantodes cenchoa
AGCCCAGCCCGATAGTTGCTGAAGCTGTACGCGTTGCTGTCGCCACCAGGCTACTCAGACAATAGAGAGAGGTGGGCGGAGGAGTGGAGCAGAGCACATGGGCTCCGCTCCTGCCCAGATGCCTGCTGGGTCCTAGAACTCCTCGGTCGACAGCCGAGGCGACTTAATCGCTCGTCACTTTTGCCACTTTTCTAGTTGTATTTTCCGGCGTATAAGACAACTGGGCGTATAAGACGACCCCCGACTTTTGAGCAGATTTTCTGGGATTAGAAAGTCTTATACGCCGGAAAATACGGTAATAAAGCATAAAATAAACTTGAATACTCAAGTTGGCACAAAAAATTTGGATGGCCAAACAAAATTATTTCAAAAATGCAAATAAACTAAGCTGTTGGCTAGCATATAAATTGAGAAAACAATGAAAGGGTAAAATGATTGATAGCTTACAGGACAAGAAAGGAAGGGTACAACACAATAGGGAAGAAAAGAATATAATATTAAACTTTGTTACAAAGCTATATGCCCGAGAAGACGTCACAGAGGAAAAATTAAAACATACCTAAAATCAACAAACATCAAACTAATTACAGAGGATCAAAGAGAGATGTTAAATAGACTAATTAAAATCACAGAATTCGAGACGGTTCTGAATAAACAAAAAAAATAACAAAACCCCTGGCCCTGACTGGATACTGATTGAATTATACAAAAATATACAAAATCTATTGTCATTATGTTCATTTTTGGTTGCCAGCCGACCTGGACATTACGTCATTGACTTTTACTTTGAAGCCTTCATTACATAAACAATGTATCATGATTTATTCTGCATGACCTGACCCCTCCTATTTCTCTTTCTTTTTTGTACTTTGTTAAGGTAAGATGTGATTCAATTATGCTCCTGTATTTTATAAATAAATAAGTTCATTAGATACTTTATTTTGGGTTTCTTTTTAAGAGTTGATTGCCATGAACAGCCAAGATTTATCGCCTCTCATTATTTTCAAGGGAACTAAGATAAACTCCCGTTATCAACATGGTAGCAGTGTTTGGTTACATGTTTTTTTATTGGCAATTGCTCAAACTGATAAGATGAGTCTAGCTTAGACAGGGATTTATTACCGGCAATTAATTGCTGCTGCAAATATGCCTAGAAAGGAACGGAGGAAAAAGAAACCGCAAAGAGACACTGGTTTTGCATCTTTTGATGAATTAGATTTTACCGGCATTTCTAAAGCCCAAGCTATTGAAATTTTACAGAAGCTTCGTGTGGCACAGTTAGATGAGAGGGTTGCTACATCATCCATAGACATTAGGCCACTGCCTATTGAAAGTATACCCTCTCCTTCTCAAGAAGCCCAGTCTCGTGCACAGTCTTTTTTGCAAAGTGAGGAATGTGCTGCCGACAAAATAGCAGGAGAAGAAACAGCCATAAGGTCAGTGCATCTCCCTTCTAGTACTAGATTGCTTTCTGAAGCTGATAAGTTAATTGGTGCCGAATGTTTAGGTGTGGAAGCCATAATACCCTTTGAATGGCAGGGTGCCAGGCCTAAACGAAGGGTGGAATTCTTTGATTTTCCTGAGAGAGATGAGAGAGAGCTGAAAGATTCTCATTTAATTTCTGAAGAAAAAACTATGCGAGATAAGGCCATTAAAGATTTCTGTGAGCAGATTACTATAATGGAAAGCAGGCTCAGTGCGGCTAAGGCCTTTGCTTCTCAAGTTAAAGGAGATGGGCGTGGTTCCTCAGCCATTTTGCCTTCCCCTTCTTCTTCCCAGAAAGCACTAGAAATGGGCAGAGTTTTTAGGTCACTTCCTATAACGCAAGATTTATCGCCTCTCATTATTTTCAAGGGAACTAAGATAAACTCTCGTTATCAACAGTTTCCATCCTGTGGAGGTGGAGGGAGTGGCCTCAGGAGCCCCTGGCCCAAGGGTCTCCTTTATGTCATTCCACCCCTGCCCCTTATTCCAGCCATGGTGCGGAAGTTAATTCAGGAATGAGCAGAACTCCTGTCAGTGGCTCCCCACTGGCCCAGGTACCCATGGTTTGTCGACCTGGTTGGCCTCTCGATTACACCACTCTGGAGAATCCCTCCAGATCGGGTCTCCCTCAGCCAAACGGTCCTTTTCACCATCTGGATCCCCAGTGGTTTCAGCTAGCCGTTTGGAGGTTGAGCGGAGTCTCCTAGTCTGGGAGTGGTTTTCCACCGATGTCATCTGAAAGATGCAGGCAGCCAGGTGGCCTTCCACCATGCAAATTTATGAGGTGACCTGGAGGACCTTTTGTTCCTGGTGCGATGAGCACCAATTGGACCCTCAGGAGATGGTGGTTGAGCATGTCCTAGACTTCCTTCAAAGTGGGTTAGCTAAGTGAGTTAGCCTTTCTCCCAGCATGTTAAGGCAGCAGGTCGCTGCCTTGGCCTCTGTTTGGGACTCTGGGGACAGGTCTTCCTTGGCCCATCATCCTAGGGTCTCCCTGTTTTTGCGGGGGCCTCTAATCTTAGGCCTCTATCCATTCACCGCTATCCCACCTGGGATTTGACACTAGTGTTGCAGGCTCTAACCAAGCCTCCGTTTGAACCCTTGAGGGAGGCTTGCCTTCAGCTTTTGTCATGGAAGGTGGCGTTCTTGGTGGCTATCACATCTGTGTGACGAATCTGGGAGCTGGCGGCATTGTCGACGCACAGGGACCTTTGCATCTTCCATACAGACAGGGTGGTTCTGCGGCTGGACCCTGGGTTCCTGCCCAAGGTCAACTCCATCTTCCATCGTGCCCAAGAGTTGATTTTGCCCAACTTCTGTCTGGACCCACGCCACGAATTGGAGGTCTGGTGGCATACTTTGGACTTGTGGAGGGCTCGTCGCATCTACATTCACAGGACCGCTCCTCTCTGGAAGACAGAGGCCTTGTTTGTGTTCTTTTGCCCTTCATTGTTTGGCCTTAAAGTTTCACCTTCCACAGTTGGTAGGTGGCTTTGGGCCTGCATTACTAAAGCTTATGAGTTGAAGTCCCTTCCTGTACCTCCTGGTGTGACAGCTCATTCGACCAGGAATGCGGCTACCATGACTGCCTGGACTACACAATCTCCTATTGAGGAGGTCTGCTGGGCAGCGACATGGACATCAGTCTCCCCTTTCATCCGTCACTACCTCCATCAACTCATTTGCCTCTGCTGACTCCGCGTTTGGCCAGCGAGTGCTGCACTGGGTGTATGAAGAGCCGAGGAGCCGTGAATAAGTATTTGCCCACCATACTGGACTCCTTACTTTTGGTATGTCCCATCCTGGATTCTTCCTTTGATATGAGGGAAAGGGGGCATTGGTTCTTACCTGATATGCGCTTTTTTCAAGGATCGAAGGAAGAGTCCAGACCCACCCTTCGGTCTGGTTTTGGCCGGCTGCTGGGGGGATTTGGTGTTTCGCGTTTCTGCAGGCTTCTCAGAGTCTTTATTTATTGTATTTATTTATTGTATTTATTTATTTTGTCAAAACATGTACAAGATAGCAGGTATTGGTATAAACATGAACAAAAGCGAAGTAGGTACAGGTAAATTTGGACAATAGGACAGTAAGACAGGGACGGTAGACACAATGGTGTGCTTTCTGTCTACCCATGGGTTCATGGATTCAATTGGGAGCTTGTGTCATTCGCTTCGGACTTGTTGTCGACTGAGGAAATGTTACCAGGGAGGCGGATCTTCAGAAAATTCAACCCAGTCCCTAGAGCTATGGGACTAGAGTAACCCATCCTGGACTCTTCCTTCAATCCTCAGAAAAAGGGCATATCAGGTAAGAACCAACATACCTTCCAGGGTCTTTCCAGGTATTGAATCAGGCTGATTGGTCTGTAGTTTCCTGTATCCTCTTCATATTTGGAATTTATCTCACCTATCAGCTGGTACATGAAAATGGATAATAGATGTCTTTCAGAATTCCTTTCAGAAAAGTTTCTTGTTAACACTCCTCATGAATTAGGATGGTTATGGTGCCTTCACCCAGAAAATATATCAAGAAGAAATCCTGATACATCATTATAATATGCAAAGCAATAAAAATACAACTATTCAAAGTACAATACAATGGGTATTGCCGTTAGTCATCCTTGACTATTAGTCATACTTGCAGAATGGAGAGTCCAACAATACTTGATGGGCCACTGGCTTCCCAAGCCTACAATAGAATCTCCTTCTTTTACTATGCCTTTGAGCATTTCTCCTGTAATAAATTCTTAAACACTGTGAAATTATCATTTATACCAGGCAGACTGACAGTATGCTTGTAATATAGATTATTACTAAGTGTTCTGATGTAACTTTTGAATTATATCATGAATAAAGAACTGCTTTTGTGCTTTTGTTATTTCTGTCATGTCCCTTTTTGTTCTGAAAACTCAGATATTTCAACATTTACGATTTATAGAATTGTTTGTCATGACTGTTGAAATATATCACTATTGAAGAGAAGCTGTATCTTACCACAGCAATGCCTAGGTGGCACTATAAATTATTAGTGTTGAAATGCTCTGGGATAGAGTACAGTATTGGATAGAGCAGTTAATTGGTTGTAGATTTACAATGTTTTGGTGGGAGGGGTGTCTGGACAAAAATATCAATGACACTGCTATTTTCAATTGCAGATATTCCCCACCTCACTTCTTAAATATTCCAATATTTGAGGAGCTGCGACAAAGAAGAGGGTGTGTGTGTGTCAACCTATTTTCCTGAAGGCAGGACAAGAAGCAATGGATGGAAACCAAACAAGGAGAAAAGCAATTTAGAACTAAGGAGAAATTTCCTGACAGCAAGGACAATTAACCAGTGGAATAGCTTGCCTCCAGAAATTGTGAGTGCTCCATCACTGGAGATTTTAAAGAAGAGATTGAACATCCATTTGTCTGAAATGGTATAGGGTCTCCTGCTTGGGTGGAGGGGTTGGATTGGAGGATTTCTGGCATCCATTCAAACTGCATTATTCTGTTTTATTTTTCTGTTATTCTTTCTATGATCATGTATATCCATCCCATCAAGCCCAAAGAAAGTCTAGAATGGTATAGGATCTCCTGCCATAGGCAAAGAGTTGGACTAGAAGGTCCCTTCCAACCCTATTATTCTACGTTCTATGTTCTAAATTCCAAAGCAAATGCAGTTCACCCTGCTCTCCTTTTGATTTTAGGGCAGTGTTATTGTATGATTATAATTGAAGCTAAATTGAAGTAAAAGTGATGCTTTTTGGCTTTATTCTGGAGATTTTCAGGAGTTTTTGAAAATATCACCCTGCAGCAAATGGAATGCAATCATTCTCAGCAAGACTATGAAACTGTAAAACATGACTACTCTTGCTTATGTATGAGAAGGCATATTGTTTTCATGATCACTTCCCCATGTATCCATTTATTAATAACACATAGGCATACACACAAATCAAATGTTTTATTTCATTTTTAGTTTCAATTTCTTTTGCATATTTCCTGCATAAAAATGATTCATGTCAACATGTTTCATCTGAGACTTAGAATTTTCCATCTGTGAAATCTGATTACATCCCTGGTTGTCTTCAAACATTTTAGTTGGTTTTGGTTCAGCAATTCTGTTGGCATATATTCTGCTACTATGGCCAAAGGGTACTATTAGCTGCTCCCACATGGCTCAATTGTGAACTCCACCTCTAAAAAACCAAAACTTTTTAAAAACCACCAGGTATTCATTTATAGTTTGCTCTGACATCAGTGCTATCATCCAGAGGCAAAGCTGGAATCAGGCAAGTTCAGAAAAAATGCAAGAGTTCTTGGTAAGTAATTTTTGTTCTGTATTTTAAGAATTAGCTCTTGATACACAAATAATACAACCTTTTAATTACTTCCTATCCTATGTAACAAAACTCTTATTTTGAACAGGCTCACTTATTTCCGTCTCTTGTTTTTTCAAGAATCAGATTTATTATCATGTTTTTACTAATTGTGTGAGAATAAACCCTCAATTGCATAATTCCATCAACGCTGGCAGTGTGAGACACAAATAATGCTGTTTTAGGTATTCTTCCATATTTTTGACTACAGCCCAATATTTTTTCATTAGTGCACCCACTTTTCTATTAAGATCCCAATACTTAAAGCAATGTGTGGAATTATCACTGTGACTATATATACAGAAGCTTCCCACATGTCTTTTTATTCTGATTTATTTGACAGAAACTCATCATTTTTATTCTGCTTTATAAATTCTGCTCCAACTGTTGCATTAATTTCCTTATCTTTTTAAATCCCAGACATCCATAACATTTTTATCTGCTATATTTGACTTAGAGAGATTTTTTTATCATGCTACAGTTGAGGTAGTCCTCAACTTATGACCAACAAGGCAATTCTGGTTATAAATCATCACAGTTGTATAGCAGGTTACCACATGACTGGATTCACTTTTATTAAGCAAAGACAACAGATACAATGAGCACTGAGGTCATTAAATTAACAACTCAGTTGTTAAATGAGCTCATTATTTTCTATGGTCTGAGTTTTGCCAGCAAAAACATCATAGAACATGGTCACATGACTGTGAGGTGCTGCAAATGGTCTTAAATGTGAGCTAGTTGGTCGCCAAAAAATGGGGGGTGACATTGAAATTTGTGTTATATGTCCCTTTGGGGGGTTCATTGTAACTTTGAATGGTCACATGACAGCTTGTAAATTGAGGACTACCTGTACATCAACTTATCCTTACCTGTTGAACAGCTTGTCCCCATGCATAAACTGCCTAAAATGGAGTTGCTTTAAGAAAACCCTTTCTGGATTCTGATATCTTCCTCATTATGGAGGCAGAGATGACAGGTATTCTGTCCTGATGCAGTTGATATGGTCCTGATTGGAAGACGACTGCAATTCCTCTAATGCTGCAAAAGTGTGTGTCATTGTTTTCCTTTTTATGGCCATCTCTTCTGAAAACTGACAGGAGAAAACTGACAACAGTTTGATACATCTTCCTATTACTTGGGCTAGAAGGAGAAACTTGGTAGAACTCTTGTCAATTTTACCCAGTTAAAAGAAAAAAAAACAGCTGGCCCTTTGCCATTTAACTGCAGATTCTATTAAAAGAAAAAGGGAAGTTCAGTGTTTCATGGCCAACAGTCAAGCAGCCCAGCACAAAATGGTCATCAGAGGTAGAGAGCTGGATCTGAGGGACATGCCTGCCAGAGCACACACCAGCCAATTGGAAAGGAGGCTAGAATGATGAACACCAGGTGGCTTTGACTGCCCTGCTTGTATTGTTAGAAGTAAAGCACTAGTTTTGATACCCAGCTGGAAAACATGGATGGAAATCACTTTTCCAGCAAGCTAGAAGTGGTTTGAGGATGACCTCAAACATCCCTGCCCTGAAATGGTAGTTAGCATGCCTTGGGGTGGGTAAATAGGAAATATAGACTGATGCTAAGAAACTAGTATCCACCTGACTATCACATATTATTAATCTTCCTTGTAGCATTGGATATCAATCTTTGCTTCATGTTCTATTTTAATACCATTTGTATTAAGGCTGGGCTTCTCCAAAGTGTGGCGGGGGTGGGGTAAGAAGCAGAGCCCATCCCAAGGCTGGAGGAAGAGGGTCTTTGAGCCCCAAAGACTGGTTCGGGCAGTGCCCCGCCAACTGGCCTATTCACATGGAGGAAAGCCTCATCACCTCCAAGCTGCTCCACTGTTTACCGGGGAACGAGGCTGAACCGCACCTTCCAGGAACACTGTCCCAGCAGGGAATTTGGCTGCAACCCTCAGCTCGGAATGGAAGACAGAAGGCGGCCTTCAGTCCAGGGAAAGGACCGCAGTCTCAGGTGATCCGTCTGAAGGAGCTGCATCAGTCAGGCAGTGCCCCAAAAGTGCTCTGGAGCTGCCCGCCTTGCAGGCAAGGCAGAGCTCAGTTCTCCCTGCTGAGCAGCTCTACTGAAGGAGGCACATCATCAGGGGTCTCTATGTTGGAGAAATCTTATCTCCGTTATTAGAGGGATGGATGGATAGCTTGAATGCTCCCATAGCAGTAAAAAAAACCACTCAAAATAGAACCTCAAAAATAACTATTGGTTTATTTCAAATAATAATAAAAAGAGACAGGAAAAATACATTCTTACCGGATCAAGGGAATGGGAAGAATAATAAGAGGGTGGTACAAGATTACACACATGCGTAGAAGAGAATAGGATCACGGGATATTGTTTACATAATAAAACACCTGCGTGATAAGAGTCAGGAATACAATGATGTAATGCAATGAAATCAATGAAATGAAACCATGGCAATGCCATGCCATGTCAAAATAATATAACTGTCAGGACTGCTGACAAATCAAAAATAAACGCAGTGACACTCTACCCCTGGAAGCTCCTGGGTGGCAACTCCACCACCGCTTGGCAAACCCTCCCAGCCAAAAGAGGTGAAGCAGTCAGCTAGAAAGGCCGAGGTGGTAAAGCCCAGGCCCGGGAGACAAAAAACTGCCACCGCGAGTGGAAAAACCCGATCCCCATTGGTGCCCTATCCACCCAGGCCCAGCAGAGATGGGGAGAAGGCACATGATCTTGGCTGGGCTTGGGCAGCCATGGCGCCATTGGGGATCCAGCTTTCCCCACTCATGGTGGCCGCCTTTTGCCTGCTGGCAATTGGTGTGCTTTCCCACATCTACTCAGCCTTTCTAGCTGGCCGCTTCACCTCCTTTGATCTGGGCAAGCCTGATGCTCCAGGCAGCAATGGCAGCAGCCTAAGACCTGCATGAGCTACTGGTGGCTTCGGTGGTGCTGAGATGTGTCAGATGCATGAGGGGAATGAGCTCCATGCGCTCCTTGCCAAGGGCAAGACCCCTAAGGGGACCGAGGAGAAGACCAACAATGACCTGCTCTCCAAACAGAAGCAAAATAGATGGGACAGAGTAGGTGGGCTGATAGTGTCTGGCAGCAGCCACCCACCCCCTGCCCCACCTTGTCTTGGCCCATGATGGCCAAAAGGCAGAGGAGCAGGGGAGAGGCACATGGTCTGGCCTGCTGGATGCTCCGGGCAGCCACCTGCCCTGTTCCAGCCATATGGCTATATAATTATTTTTATTTTTTCACCAAACTTACACAAACATCCATACATATACCATAGTATCAAAACATCCATAGTTATACATTTATATCCAAAATATCTAAACATATATCCTTAGTTTGTTCCTTTTATACTTTTATCTCCTGTCTGCTTTCCTTCTATATTTCATACTACTCCCCTCCCTCTATCTCCCTCTCTCCCCGCTACCTCCTTTCTCCCTCTCTCCCTCTTTCCTACTTCCCTCCTCTCTCTCTCCCCTTCCTTTCTACCTCCCTCTAATCCTTCCCTAAGTACATCTGATTTAATCAATTTTTATGGTTAGCAGATGAGCAGTTCAGAAATATGGGATGGATGGAGCAGGTGCATCTGGTGGTGCACATCACTTGCCTCCCACCCTGACTCTGCCTGCTGCTGGTGCCTGTTTCTTGGAGGACCAGCTGTGGAGTCCCTGCTGTCAGACATCTCCCCCCTATGCACACACCTGAAAGGCCGGTAAGTGTGGCCATCCTGAAAATGGTAAGGGGCTGGCCCGCATCACTTTGGCCCATCCCATCCTGGGGTGTGCGCATGTGCACAGTAGATGGTGGGCGCACGCATTTTTTCGGCTTGGCCCAAAACATTTTTTTTAAATTTTTTTTTAATGTTTAAATTAAAAAAAAATAATCTTCTGAACATGTGCAGAAGCAGAGTTTTTGGCACCGCACATGCGTTGCCATCTTGTTTTTGGGTTCTTCTTTTTTTGTGGATTTTCCGGTACTGCGCATGCGGCCACATGGCACGGGAGGAAGCGAACTGGCAGCAAGGTAAGTTACAACCCACCTCTGGCAGCAACTCAATATTACCTATCTTGGATTTAGTTCTCATTGTATGTATTCCTATTTTCCCCAGTTTCACCACATCCTATTCTTTAATAAATCATCCAGATGTACACACACAATCTGTTTTATTGAAGGATAGGTTGTTTTAGCTGCATGTCAAGCTGCACACAGAGTAAAGTGTAGTGAAGACAGAACAACAAGTGAATCCTCCTTTGCCTTAACGTAACAGAGAGAAATAAATTAGACATATATTCCATACTGAAACATTCTGTCTTCAGGCATCTAGCAAAATTTTCATTGTTGATCTGAGATTTGAGTTTGTATGGCCCAGTCTCCTATGTCACAAATTTAACACTTCTTATATGGGCATTGTTATGAAGATAGATTTTCATTCAGACAATCCACTTTGAATAGGCTACTCACTTAGACAGGCCCTTCCTGAACTTATCTTTACATGAGGTAAAACCTTTGAAATTTACTTATAGCATATAGTGTGGAAAGGACAAGAATATATGCAGTATCTTCAATAATCCATTTAATTTCTTTCATTTTTTTCCCTCCCTCTTTGCAATGCAATCTTAGAATTTCTTTGACTTTAGCAAAGAATTGTTTTCCATATGTTAAATAAATGGTAACTTTGTAATCTCCATGTAGTGGATTAGTAATTTAATTAAACAAACTCCTTTAAATTACTATAACAGAATCAGTGAAGATTCTTACAGGATATATTTGTTAGTGTTAGTTCCAAATAGCTGTGTGGGGAGAAAAATCCAGTCTCGTTCCAAGCCAAGAGAAAGATGCTGAAAATAAAATGGAGGCTCACTGCAAGGAAAGAAGGTCTCTGTTTATTTGGATTCCAGAAATTTTAGTGACAGCAGCATGTTTCTGGGGTGGCTGACAATATGGGGTTTGGATAGGTGAGCTTTTATACATTCTTTGGGGCTTTGTGATTGAGATGCCTATTCCTGTGTAAGAATGTGTCATTTAATGTTTTAATGGTTGTTGCCAGATTCCTATGGGATCATGTAGGGGTCATGGCTGGCTCTACAGGCAAAAGGGGAAATGCAAATCCTAGATGTTTGAGCTAATTTTATCAGCTTGCCTAATTGTGCTGCTTATTTGGACTCTCTTTGCTTATGAAGAGATTGGTCCAGTCTTTCTGAGTGGATACAAAATCTCCATTCCAAAAGACCAGCCTCTTCAAGCTTTTGCTTGTGGCTGTTTTCCTACAGCAGGAAGATTGAGGCTGCTTTCTGCCTTTAGTGGACCAGAGCAATGCTGTTGATGTGGTTTACTTGGACTTCAGTAAGGCATTTGATAAAGTAGGCCATAACCTACTACTAGATAAAGTAGAAAAATGTGGGATGGACAGCAACACCACCAGATGGATCCAAAACTGGCTAA
>JANHGD010001681.1:55355-65916 GCA_027560375.1 Imantodes cenchoa
CCTGTGAAAGGGTCGTTCGACCCCCAAAGGGGTCGTGACCCACAGGTTGAGAACTGCTGATCTGTATAAATACGATCCAAAAATAGCATCTCCAGGTTGTCTGATTATGAATGTATCATTAATTGGGAACATCGTAATTAAGTGGACAGCATTCTGCTTACCAAAGCTTGGAGTTAAAAGCTCTTCATTAAATTACGAAGCATTCCCAATTATTGAATAGTCCCATTACTTAAGTTCTTATCTGGATAATATTTGGTACACATCTCAATTCTATTCCGTTTCTCTTTTTCTTGAGTTGTTTCGTTGCAACTAAGAGAACCAAGATAGCAAAATTAAGAAGTGTTGGAAGACACTGATTGGCGCTGAAAGCCTGACACTTGACAAAGGACGTCTCTCCTTTTGATCATTCTTCATTCTAAAGAACAACAAAGAGGTAAAGAGCTCTCCCGCTGAAAATTTAAACTATTGTGACGTTGGTGGTCTCGATTCCTACCCATCCATCATTTACAAATGAAATGAAAATTCTTTCATGTAGTTGGTAAACTGGCCCCTACTGCAGAGTTCAGGTCTCTGGTTGAAGTTCTTGAGATCAATAGGAATCATCTTAAAGTTTCCTATTTGCAAAAAAGAAGAAGTCATAATCTGAAAACAATATCTTCTACTCTAATATTCAGATGATGAGTCTATGCTTGCAGCTTGTTTCCCTAAATCTTTGGGATAATTCTAGTCCACACCATTCCACAGCTTCTTTGAAGGCATAGATCAGAGGTCTTCAAACTTGGCAACTTTAAGATTTGTGGACTTCAACTCTCAGAAGGGTGTTATGGAATTGAAATCCACAAGCTTTAAAATTGCCCAGTTTGAGGACCCCTGCCCTAGATCTTTGAAGAATCTTATCGTACATCATCAGTCTTCTCTTGTCTTCTTAAGACCTCCTCAGTTTTAAGACTTCTCTTGTCTTCTTAAGTCTCCTTTTCAGTCTTCTTAAGACCCATTTTTTCAATGTCTCTTCATTAGAAGGGAGGAACATTTGAGTTTCCTCTTTGAACCTCATTGTCCTTTCTTTCTTAAAACGTGGTACCCAGAACAGGATCCTACATCGGAAGTGAAGTTTGACCACTGAAAAATAGAGGAGTATTTATATTCTGCCCAGCATTCCTCTTTTTAGAAATTAGGGTTTTTTGTTTTGCAAAATTGTTGTCAAACAGCTTCAGAGCTGTTATATACAAAAACTTACTAACTTGTGTGCCAAAAGGAGGGAAGCGGACCAATAAACTGGAAGAATTCCAAAACACCATCCTTGGAAAAATAAATGCTGGGGCACTGCCATCCTGGAAAGCATGACTAATTCAGAGCATATAGACAGAAGACTACCAAGCAAGATCAAATATTGGAAAACCTTTTAAAAAATCTTCTTTATCTTCTTAAGGAATGGTCAAATATTTTTAAAGCACAAATAGTAAGAATGCAGTGCTTTGGATTGGCAACTGCCAGTCTTGGGAAAGGGTTCACTTGGCATAAAAAATTGTAGACCTGTGCTCTGTTCACAACTGAGCTTCTGCAGTGTCATTTTACTTTAGAGTACTATACAGCCCTAATAAATTCCTCAAAATATACAGGTAGAGTTAAGAGACTATTGCTTTTCTAATATATATCAATAAAGAAAAGGAAAAGGCAGTGCTTGAAGGCTTGGTTTCTATTGTAATTAAATATTTTCAAAGCATTAAAAAAACCACTCAAGAAAAGGTTGGAAAACATGTCTACTAATATATTGGGAGGGAGGAGAAGGTATAATGTTTTCACAAGGGAGTCATAAAAAGAAAGAAAGCCAAAAGGTCCATATCAGAAATCTTTCAAAAGCTATTTTTCAGGAAGGGCTATGATTTGTCTGCTATCATGTATGTAGATAGCATAACCCTTACAAAAAAAATCTGTTTTTGCACAGTTCAGCAGACAGAGCACCTCCCTCCCTACTATTTCAAGGGGAAATTTTTGATGCAACCTTGTAGCTGTGCTGCTATTCAAATATAATATGTAATTAGCGAAACAGAGATTGAATCCCAATGAATACCGCCTGCAAGACAACCCTCCATTAAAAGCCTTCTTGTTTAAACTTCAATATTTTAGCAATAGTGACAAAGACATACACACGCAGGCACGCACACACAGAGCACCGCTTTTTCTCTTTGAAAAAATCCGACTCAGGTAAAAAAAAAGGTGCTTAAGATGAAAATCGTCAAAGGATCACAGTTCTCTTCTCTTCCAACACACTGAAATACACGGGGATGCATTTCCTTTTGTACAAGGAAAGCTTCTAATCCATTCGGCCTCTTCCTACCCTTGTTGTTTTATTGAGAGGCATCTGGGAGATGCACAGCAGGGAACAGCCTACCCCGTGAGTGGCAACTGGACTCTGTTTCCTAAGCTACAGAATCCTGCCCAGACTCCTAACAAAGGAACAATAGCATTTCCATAACAGAGCGCGAGGCATGCAAAGGGCGGCTGGGGGAGGGAGCAGCACCATCTCTCCACACAGGCTGACAAATTCCACGCAATTTATATGCCCCATTTTGCTGATCTCTTCTCCCCCTCAGCCGCCTCAAACCCGCGCGCGCCCGCGCGTGCACGTTCACGCACATTGGCACGCTGCCATGGAAAAAGCCGCGCGAGGCAAAGAGGAGAGGAACGCTCCCTTCCCTCCTGCCCCCCCTCCCCCCAGCCCCAAATGCAGGGTTTTATAAGACTCGGCGGCGCACATGTGCTTTGAGAAGGCAAATCTGGCGAGCAAGAAGCCGAGACTTCTTTAAATGTTGCGTTGGCGTATCTGCATCCAAAAGTGGGACATGGGAGGAGAGGGAGGGATGCCAACGGAGTTGAGGGAGGCTGGCTCCCGGTTCCTTTTCCACTGTTCCCATCTCCCCACCTTCCTTTCATCTCCCACCCACGGTAAACAGGACTGCAAATATGATGCAAGATTTGGCTCCTCCGGGGTTGGAGAGGCCCTCTTCAGGGTAGATTCTTAGCAACAGCAGCAGCTTGATAGATGGGTTTTGTTCTGCTGGGAAGAATGTCCCAGGCTATTTCGGGGGGGGGGGGGGCAATTTTCATTCCTATGTCCCAGTGTTTTTTTTTAAGTTTTATCAATCCCAAGCAAGATGACTTTCAGCAAGAGAAAGAATCAGAATTTGGTAAACACTGCGTTGGAGGAGAGAGGATCTTTAGGAAAGCAATGGAGGTCCTGACTGACATTTGATAGCCTGCATGGAAAAGTTGTTAAGGAAATCGTATTTAACCATGTGACAGAATATCTCTCTCTCCCTCCCACTGTTTTCCACACTGCTGCCTAGTATTTCAACTGGTGCACTAAGGTAGAATTAAGGGGCGTGCATAAGTGCACCAGCGTGCCTCCCGTCCCTGTCCTAATGTTTCCCTCTTTATCTGTATCCATCTCATGTATATAAACAATGATATATCTATGTATATTACCAATACCTACGTGACAAATAAATAAATAAAATAAATAATAAAAAATAAAGATTCCTCACTTCCTTGCCAAAAAGGGAATCGGAGGAATTCATTTCAGAAGCAGGAGGGAGCATCCCCATCTTTTGTCCCTCCTCCCACCACGGCTCTGCCAAGTGCAATAACAATGCAGTCATCATCAGGAGAAAGAAATGGGGGCGGCGTGGGGGAGATGACGGGCGTGGGGAGGAGAAGGGAGAGAGAGCTTCTCCCGGACTGAAAACAGGCGAATTTCCAAGCAAGCCAGACCTGCTCCGGGCTTGTCGGGCTAAAATGCCAGCAGGACTCCGAGCCAAGATTTGCAGCGGCGGCACAGATATTTTGCCGCCTGCCTACCCGCCCGCCCGACCTCTTGCCTGGCTGCTCCCGCTGCTCCTGGAGTTGCGCGTGCTCCTCGGGGTGACGGCGACGAGGCACTGACTGCTGCTGCTGCGTTACTGGGAGAGATTGTGTGGCTGCGACGGGGAAGACGAGACTAAGCGCTCAAGGATGTTAATTGAGCATGCGCCGGCTGAGACCACTGACTCTGGAGCCTGAGCAACCGAGGAGCCCAGGAAATAAAGAAATAAATCAAGGCATGAAAACACCAGCAAGGAGAAAAAAGAAGATCTAGTGAGGGGGGCGGGGGAGCTTCTCACTATCTCCCCTTTCTCCATCACCTTCAGGTATAGATGGAACGCCGCGCGCGTGTATGTGCGTGACCCGGGATTTATCTGTCTGAGGAGGGGAGATGCGACGTAGCAGTCGGAGCGGGGCTGGAGGGACCCACTCCCTCTATTCTTTAAGCTGATCCGGTGTTATGGTGGTTTCGGGGGAGGGGAGTCATTTTTGAATCAGCTGATGAAGGGAAAAGTCGGCGCCTGAGAGCCGATGTCCCCAGCAGGTGAAGCACTTAGCTTCGAAAGCAGTCCCTGTGCATCTGCTGGCCTCTCGACGCCGTGTGGATGTACATGGAAGAGGGGACTGGAAGTCGTGGGGAGCATATTTCGCGGGGTCAGCGGGTTTATTTGATTGATGGAGGCTCTGTGTGTTCATATTGATGTGTCTGTTTTTGGAACAATGCTGTCGTGATCCATTCGAGCTCTTGTTTACCGACCACCAGCAGCAGCAGCAGCAACAGCAGCAGTCAGGCAAAATTCCTGGATGGTGGAAGGGCTTTTCCTTGGATGTGATGTTGTAAACCTGAGAAGCGAGGGTGGAGCAGGGAGGAACACTACTGGGAAAGAGGCGAACAAGCAGCCTTGCCTGCCACCGTCTTGAATGGCTCTCTCCAAATCCCTGGAAGTAGCAGGACGTTTTATTCTAGGTCCAGGAACTGTTTCTGGGAGAGAGCATCAAAACAAATTCTCAAGTTCAATGATCAAATATGGATCTTTCCATTTTATGGTAACCTGGGTGAGAAATGTCTGAATGAGATGTTATTCCTGGGGCATGTTTCCTAGACACACATGACTACCTCCCTAGATATATTTAATATTGCTCTGCTTTTTTCTACCTCCGCATCATAAGAGGACACAAAAGCCCATAAAACACAGGGCTGTCAACTCTTTAGCACAGGCATTTATTTACAAGTCTGAGGAGAGGTTGAACCCAAATCACCGGGAAGATTGTGTTTCTGTTATCTTCTTTCAGGGTGGATGAACTAGCAGAGTGGGATTATATGCTTTTGGAAGCTGAGTTAGAAAACATACATTCTGCAGGGTTTCTTTTGGATGTATTCCATACCAGCCCAGCATCTGCCGTGAAGCAGATCATGTAAACAGAAAAGGTGGACATGACAAAGCTATTCAACAGACTGCCTTCCCATTTTATTTTCAAAATATACCAGTGTCAACAGTGCATGGTATTATCTTGTATGAATCCAGCTGTTTGGAAATAGGGAAAGTACAGGTTTTTTACCTTGCCCAGAGATTTGAGTGTAAATAATCTGAGGAATTGTGAGTAAACCTAAAGCATTGCATAGTAAGTGTGCAGTTCTCACAGAATTTCCCTCAAATAAATAATAGTACTCCAACTTGCAACTTCCTTTGGCTCTCCATAAATTAACATGTTGGTTAGCACATCCTGGCATTATTTGTATGTTAACTTAAGGCCTGATGGCTTGATTTGTTTTTCTTCCAGATATTTTGATGGCATGATGAATCCGATGGAAGAAAAGAGAACATACTATGTAACTAAATCCCAGGTCAGACCTGCTTTTGGAATACATTCACAGTAAGATGTATGGATCTATTTTTTCGTTATTCATATATATAGATCATGAGACTTGACTAAGGCAACCTTCTTATCTTCCATCCATCTATGGCGAACTACAGTCATGCAGCTGACAACATTTTGCAAAATCTTTCCCCTTTAACAGCATTTTTGAAATTGACTTCTCTGGGATTCATCATAGGAGTCAGTGTAGTAGGGAACCTCCTGATCTCCATTTTGCTTGTTAAAGACAAGTCCTTGCATAGAGCTCCTTATTACTTCCTCTTGGATCTTTGCTTCTCAGATATCCTCAGATCTGCAATTTGTTTCCCATTTGTTTTTACTTCTGTGAAAAATGGATCATCTTGGACATATGGAACCCTCACTTGCAAAGTGATTGCCTTCTTGGGTGTTTTGTCCTGTTTCCACACAGCTTTCATGCTGTTCTGCATAAGCGTCACCAGATACTTAGCTATTGCCCACCACCGCTTTTATACAAAAAGGCTGTCCTTTTGGACTTGTTTGGCAGTGATCTGTATGGTGTGGACCCTATCTGTAGCTATGGCTTTCCCTCCAGTATTGGATGTGGGCACGTATTCCTTTATTAGAGAGGAAGACCAGTGTACCTTTCAGCATCGTTCCTTTAGAGCCAATGATTCGCTGGGATTCATGCTGCTGCTTGCTCTCATCCTTCTAGCTACACAGCTTGTCTACCTCAAGCTGATCTTTTTTGTTCATGATCGCAGGAAAATGAAGCCAGTTCAGTTTGTTGCTGCGGTGAGCCAGAACTGGACATTTCATGGTCCTGGAGCCAGTGGTCAAGCAGCTGCAAATTGGCTGGCCGGATTTGGAAGGGGCCCCACGCCACCTACCTTGCTGGGGATCCGGCAAAATGCCAACACCACAAGCAGGAGAAGGCTACTTGTCTTGGATGAGTTCAAAATGGAAAAACGAATCAGTAGAATGTTCTATATAATGACATTCCTCTTTCTCACCTTGTGGGGGCCCTATCTGGTCGCCTGCTACTGGAGAGTTTTTGCAAGAGGCCCTGTGGTTCCTGGGGGATTTCTAACAGCTGCTGTTTGGATGAGTTTTGCCCAAGCTGGAATCAATCCTTTTGTGTGCATTTTCTCCAACAGAGAGCTGAGGCGCTGTTTCAGCACAACCCTTCTTTACTGCAGAAAATCCAGGTTACCAAGGGAACCTTATTGTGTTATATGAGGGAACATCTGTAAAATCTTTAGTCCTGTGAAAACACTACCCTTCTCTACTAAGCAATTGTGGGGTTACTGTTGCCATGTCTTGAGAAAAAGAAGAGGAGAAGGAAGAGAACAGCATTAAAAGAGGAATGTCAGCAATTGTAAGGATTTGGGCAACAATATTCTGCCATCTTTGCAATAGCTTATCATTAAATCCTATTTTGAAATCTAAATTTCTTCCTGCTGACCATTGGAGAGGTTTGTAATTAAGGATAAAGGACTGAGCCATTGCCCTAAAATGCTTTGATATGGTTGAAATTAGGTAATGATTCAGAGTAGCAGGTGCTAAATATATCAGCACTAAATGCTGTATATATATATACCATGATGTAAAGTAAGACCATCACAAAGGTTAGCATTGGATATCTGAATCAATTAAGTTTGACATAAGGTTAATATGTTGATAACACTAATTTTAGGCACTGGATGACCTTTCAGCTATTTCATATGATCATTATTTTTGAAGACTAAAATCGAGGGACTGACTGAAGTCCTGTAGTTGATGGGAAATGATGTGCCATGTAGTGCTAATTTTCATCCTTTGTTTGTTTAGAGGAACATTCCAAAGCCAGTTCTGTTTTCTAGATTTTTTCCTCCCTGCCTCTTTTGTTTAAATTAAAGACTTTTAATGTTCTCTGAGTATATATTTTTTGTTTAAAATTCTTTCATTTTGGATGAAATATTACATGCATATAATTGTATTCTCTGTTTGTTTCCTTTCTATGTCTTTTTTAAAAAGTGTAATTTGATTTAATATTGATTAGATCCATTTTATATTTTCAAAAGCTAGATATCGATTAGATAGGCAACATAAATGAGATTATCTAATTGTAATGTCAAAAAGTAATCCTTACATGGAATATACCACATGTTGCCTTAAAAGATTATCTAGTATCTTCCATTTTGTTCAGTATTTTAGCAGATAAGTAAAGAAAAATGAATCGGTCACTCTAGTCTGTCATTTGGGAATGCATGAAAGATCACTTAAATCCTATTCTTATTCCATGATTCCCCGAGATCAGTATGCCTATTGCTAAGATGATATGATTTTTTTTGTCACTCTAAATGTGTTGCCCATTCTAGTTTGTTCTGAGAAACACAGGCAGTCTGTGTGTTTATATTTTTAAGACAGCTGTCATGGGAAGACCTCAGCCTTAGTAAGATAACTTGCACAATGTGTAAAGCATTTATTCTACTGAAGGCACAGTCTCGTTGATACTTTCTGCACATTTTTGGTGTATTAGTTGTTTCAAATTATTTCAATTTTAACTTGTAAAAGCATATAATATGATTTCTAGTACCTTAGAAAGACATTTGAGTCTGTGAATCTTTCCTTCTTTAAGATACAGGTATGTGGATTTCAATATAAAGTTGCATTTACCAAAATTTATTTGTGTAGCCTGTTAATTTTCCTTGGAATAAATTTTTACATTTTTCCACTTTTATAACCATCCTTTCATTATGATTATTAGTAATATTTTATTAAGTGAGCATGAATTATTAAGAATGTAGCCATTCTGGATTATTATTCTTTGAAGTCACTGTATTCCCAACATGTAAAATGCATGAATAATGGGGACCACAGAATTGATAAATGATATTCTCAACAATAGCACTTTTTGTAGTTATCATAATTATCCTGTTATCATTTGCATATTTCAGTTCTACTTAGAGGCATTTCATGGTATTTGAAATCTAATACAGAGAACATTTTTTAATGCAGTAACTTAGTGAAACAAAAATTTGGACCAAAAGATTGAACTTCTGTGAACAAGGACATGATCCAACTAATATAATTAATTATTAAATAATACTGTGCCTTATACTTGACTGAAGTTCTAGAACTCATGTTAGTTATGCCAAAATATTTTCGGTTATGCTAATACTTGAAGTGCAATATATACATAACTAGATACTCCAGGCATAATATTCTTTTAACACATATATAATCAAATAATACAATTACAGATTAGAGATTAAACATTAAATGCCTAAATGCACCTTTAAATGATCTAATTTGTACTTCATTCTCATGTTGATGGGTTCAAAGGCTAAATTTAGCATGTAGTGTTAAACACTTCAATCTTCATCAATACAAAAACATTTCATGTCATAATCCTCTAAATATGATGTGCGTGAACTTTCAGAGCACCACTTTATTGCCTGAACCTCATAATACAGTTCAATTAGAGTACCGAGATACAAGTCTGATCAAGTCTAATTCCAATAGTATTATTTATTTATTTGCATTCCCCCTTTATTATTTTTACAAATAACTCAAGGCGGTGAACATATCCAACACATGTTCCTCATTCTATTTTCTCCACAACAACTGTGTGAGGTGGGTTGGGCTGAGAGAATGACTGACCCAAACTCACCTAGCTGGCTTTCATGGCTAAGGCAGGACTTGAAACCTGCAGTCTCCTGTTTTCTAACCTGGGACCTTAGCCACCAGACCAAACTGGCTTTCTTATAATTCCTGAACATCATGTCTCTTTTTTGCATTTTTTTTTCCTACACAGGTATAGGAACATTTTGGTTTACCCATTCAAATAACCATATGTAAAGATTATGAGTATGCCCATTGTACTGTGTGTATTTACATGATTAAATACATGTGCAAAGTTTGGAAAATCCAAACTTTTTGTAATAGTACAAATGATGTTGTGTATGGCTATTCTACATGCATGGAACAAAACTGTTATGAATGATTATCTGCACTGGTTCATAGGTCAGTTTTCAAAATGTCTATCTCAAAGGGTAATTCTCAAGTAGAAAATTTTTGAGGAGCTAGCAACATAGAAATAGAGAGTTTCCCTTCCATGTAATAAGGATACATGAAGCTATTCTATTTAAAGCTGGCTGCTATGATGAATTAGCCATTAAGTTCTGAACATTAATTACATTCATAATATATCATTCTCACATTTTAACAATTTAATAAAAGTACAGTTCTTATTGTAAATGCAAACAAATGCACTCATTTCAAAGGTCATAAATTTTTAAGCGTTCTCTTATTCAGCAGAAGGCACAAGTAATGGCAAACTTAAAATTTTGATTATATAATTTGGAAATGTTAACTGGGCACTGTTTACCATTTATTGGTTTACATTTAGCAAGGAAATTTACAGTGCTGAACAATTAACAAGTCAGTTTTATACATGCCTATTCAAACATTCTGTCAGTTGAGTTCCTTACCTTTCTCTTCCAACTTCCCTTTCTTATCCTTTTGGAGCACAGGGGGAAAAGAGTTGCTGAAGAGTATGTGCATCTGTCCCCCACCCCCTCTTTCACTTCCACCTTTCCTTTCTCTCCCTTTTGGAGCACAGGGGAAAAAGAGTTGCTGAAGAGTGTGCACTTCTGTCCCCCACCCCCTCTTTCCCTTCCATCTTCCTTTTCTCTCCCTTTGCAAGCTGGTAGTGGAAAGAGTTGCTGAAGAGCGTGCGCATCTGTCACCCACCCCCTCTTTCTCTTCCATCTTCCTTTTCTCTCCCTTTGCAAGCTGGTGGGGGAAAGAGTTGCTGAAGAGTGTGCGCATCTGTCCCCCACCGCTCCTCCCTCTTCCACCTTTGCTATCTCTCCCTTTT
>JANHGD010001687.1:103709-117369 GCA_027560375.1 Imantodes cenchoa
GATTCTGTAAACCGCTTAGAGAGGGCTGTAAAGCACTATGAAGCGGTATATAAGTCAAAGTGCTATTGCTATTGCTACTGTAAAATCTCCATTTTACATTTTACAGCAACTCACTGCTGGATCATACCAACATTTTTTTTTCTGTAAAGCTCCTTTTTGCACAATGTTGTGTGTTCCTAAGAGGGTTGAGGTCAATCTGCACAGGGAAGTTTTCTTTGGAAAGCCCTGGATTTACAGAAGGCCTGTGTAACATTGGCAAGGTTCCACCAGCTTCAGGAACTGCCATCACTTTCCCATCCTTTCCTTGATCGGATGATAATTACATACCTGTCAGCCTACCTACTGGATTTAGAAATTGCATACATCCCCGCACCAAGTAACCTACCATTTAGTGCTCTTCCATTTGTTAAATAGTGCTGACTGGTACTTTTTAATTAAGCTCTGACAGCTGGGATTTGCATTCAAAAAGCCAGCAGAAGCACCCGGTATTAAGCTGTCTGTTAGCTTCCTTCCTCTGCAACAGCGCAGATTCACATCTTCCAGCGCATTCGTCCGCGGGAGTTGAAGGTATGTTGGCTACTTCTCCAAGACCACTGTGAAATTGGCATTTTGCAAGCTGATGTTCAGCTAATCAAGAGTAATTAAGCATGGCGTGCAATTTGTCTAACTCCCGATTAAAATAAAAGCGGTTCTTGTCGGCTTTATTCCTACCTGTCCATGCAGAGGAGCTTCTCTTACCATCTGGATGGATTGCTTGTCACAATTGTGTTATCTAACAGTCCATTTGGCTGGACAATGAAGGGCGTCCAATCTCCTCTTGAAAACGCTGAGGATTTCCTTGCAGAAGGAAGGCAGATTCCTGTTCCCAAGTCATTCTGTGAGAGGGATCTTGGAGTCCTAGTGGACAACCAGCTAACATGCATAACCAACGTTATGCATGTATGGTGCTAACCAATGTGCATAAGCGCACTACTGTGCGTACCGTCGTTGACCTACTGTCCTATTACTGTCCTACTATCCTATTACCTTTTTTAATTATTTTACATGTATCTACTTTGTTAATGTTTATCCTTATATCAATAACTACTATCTTGTATGTGCTTGACAAAATAAATAAATAAACAAACAAACATTAGCCAGCAGTGTGTAGCATCAGCCAAAAAAGCCAGTGCAATCCTAAATTGCATTAACAGAAGGATACAATCTAGATCAAGTGAGGTACTAATCTCACTCTATAAAGCCTTAGTTAGATCGCACCTGAAGTATTGCATCCAGTTTTGGTCACCACACTATAAAAAAGATATTGACACTCTAGAAAAAGTGCAGAGGAGAGCAACCAGGATGATTAGGGGACTGGAGACTAAAACATATGAAGAGAGATTGCAGGAATTTGGCATGGATAGTCTAGTGAAGAGAAGGACCAGGGGAGACATGATAACAGTCTTCCAATATTTGAGGGGCTGCCACCCCACAGAAAGGTGGGAGTCAAGCTATTCTCCAAAACACCTGAAGGACAGACAAGGAATAATGGATGGAAACTGATCAAGGAGAGATTCAACCTAGACATAAGGAGGAACTTTCTGACAGAACAATCAACCAATGGAACAGCTTGCCCTTGGAAGCTGTGAGAATGTCATCACTTGAGACTTTCAAGAAGAGACTGGACTGCCATTTGTCAGAAATGATGTAGGGTCTCCTGCTTGAGCAGGGGGTTGGACTAGATGACCTACAAGATCCCTTCCAACTCTGTTAATCTGTTAAGGAATCTGTTAAGATTTTTCCTCTACCAAAGGGACGGGAGCTGAGGGCTGAAGGAATCTGCTTTTGCTATGTGCCAAAGTAAGCACCCTTCGTTAGGAGGATCCTACTGGAGGCAGAGAAATGTGCTTTGAGGAAGTCATAATATTGGGTCATGCTTCGTTTACTAAAGTGTAGCATGGGTACAAATCCATTTCTCTTTGGATGTTAGATTATCACAGATAATGTCTTCATTATTAACAGTGCCTGCAAATTAGAGTATTGCTCAAGCAAAATACTAAGGCATCATTATTTGCATGTAGTTCGGCAATTTATTTTGTATTCGGTTCTGATTTGAATTCTAGAAAAGCAAATTGATTCTGTATCTTATATGGTTTAGAAATAAAAGCTGTATGATTATGCTGGTATAAGGATTTCATAGTCTTTGGTTAACGTACTGTTCCTTTGTTTTTTAGATTCAAATGGCAGACACAAGTGGTTGTTCCATTTCTTGACGTACATATGTCTAGGATCATGGATTTGCTCAAATTTACTCTGCAAGCTTTATTCAAAAAATAATATTTGCCTCCTAAGCTTCGATTGTACTCACTGGTTGCAATAATGGCCAGCAAAAGGAAATCCACAACGCCTTGCATGATACCAGCAAAAATATTGGCACCACAGAAATCCACTTCTGTTGGAGTAAATCATGAAGGAACTCATCAAACATTGGTTCCCAGTACTCTGCCGATTTGTGATACCACTGTTGATAATGACGGTAGTGGGACCTTGTCCAATGGACACAATGGAATTATAGACAGCACTTCTTATAAATGCACAGGTTGCAATTTCACTACTCAAGAAATTAATCAGTTCCTTAGTCACCTTGATTCCGAGCACATAGACTTTAGTAAGGACCCCTCCTTTTTATGTGTGAAATGTAATGTCTTGGTAAAGAGCCATGATGATCTTTCTCATCACAATGCAGAGCACCACGTTGGAGAAACAAACTTAATCTGGAATGTAGTGAAACAAGCTAACCACATGATTGTGGAACAGACTACTGGAAATATTATCAGTGGTAGTCAGGACCACTTGGGAGATAATCCTGAGGAGAGTCAGGAGAATCAAGCTGAAATTATTATTACCAAAACGCCCATTATGAAGATAATGAAAACAAAACCAGAAGTTAAAAAAATCCACACACTGAAAGAAAATATGTCTAGTAAATCAGTCAAGGATATAGAGACAAAAGGTGAGCTGTTATTTGTCAATGGATCACTGCCGGTTAGCCAGTCCGGCAAATCAACCACCATTGTCAATGGGTCAGTAGTTGGAAATGTACCTATTTTACAAGCAGGCATAACACAACTTGTGCAACTGCAACAGCAAGCACAAGTTCACCAGCACCTACCAACATCAAAATCCCTCCCTAAGGTAATGATTCCCTTGAGTAGTATTCCAACTTACAATGCAGCAATGGATTCTAACAGTTTTCTTAAAAACTCTTTTCATAAGTTTCCCTACCCTACTAAAGCTGAACTTTGCTACTTGACTGTGGTGACCAAGTATCCAGAAGAGCAGCTGAAAATCTGGTTTACAGCTCAGAGGTTGAAACAGGGTATTAGCTGGTCACCTGAGGAGATAGAAGATGCACGGAAAAAAATGTTTAACACTGTGATTCAGTCTGTTCCCCAATCCACTATTACAGTGTTGAATACACCTTTAGTTGCAAGTCCTGGTAGTGTTCAGCATCTCATTCAGGCCAGTTTGCCTAGTCATTCAGTTGGAAAGCCTGAAGGAGCAAGTGGCATGCTAGTCACCCAACCAATAATAACAAACGGACTTCAGGGAGCAACTTCATCTCATGCAATAGGTATAACCTCCATTCCAAAGACGCAGATAGCTAAGCATCCAACCACTGTGTCACTTTCCAGCATTGCATCAACTGTGAATGTAGTTAGTGCTGCTCAGTCACAACTTTCTGCTTGCCCAAACATCTCTTCACAAGCATTCTTAGATCCTAACTTATTAAAAAACAAGAAGTCTTATGAACAGTTGTCTGCACTGAAAGATAGTTTCTGTAGGAGTCAGTTCCCTAGCCAAACTGAAGTTGAGCGTCTGACAAAAATCACAGGACTTAGCACCAGGGAAGTTCGAAAGTGGTTTAGTGATAGAAGGTATCACTGGAAAAATATTAGAGGCAACAAATCTGTGCTTGGTGGGGATAGCACAATAATAATAGACACTGTGCCTGAAATCACTTTTACCACTTCACCAAAACCAACCACAGAGTTGACTTCCACATCAGCAACACCTGTTCACACACCAGCACGTCGGCAATCCTGGCATCAGACCCCTGATTTCTCCACTGCAAAATATAAGGAGAGGGCCCCAGAGCAACTCAGAGTTTTGGAAAGCAGCTTTGCACAAAACCCCTTCCCTTCAGAGGAGGAAGTAGACCGTCTGAGAAGCGAAACTAAAATGACAAGGAGAGAGATTGACAGCTGGTTCTCGGAACAAAGGAAAAAACAAGCGGACAAAGAAAGAAAACAACCAGCAGATGAAGACGCTGGGGATGAATCCGTAGAAGAGGAGGAGGATTTGGATGACATTAGAGTGTCAAGTGAAAATGGTTCCATGGATGAAGCTGGAAGTTCTCAACTTCCAGGTGAACGTAAAGTGACCCCAATAAAAATTAACCTTAGAAACTTTAAGGTGACAGAATCTGAGGGGAAAAATGAGTTGGCAGTGTCGGGTGCCCAAGCAACAACAGAGGGTGGTTCTAGCAGGGCACAGAAACCCAGGCTCTGCTTTAAAAAGAATGCCCTGCAGAAGCATTTGCTTAAACAGCTGTTTGTAAAGACGCAGCGTCCTACTAATGAACAGTATGACCAACTATGTTGTCAGAGTGGACTTCCCAGGGTTGAAGTAATTCGCTGGTTTGGAGATAGCCGCTATGGTTTAAAAAATGGAAATCTGAGGTGGTACGAAAACTACAAAAAGGGTATTTTCCCCAAAGGGCTATCAGTTTCCGATGAGGTCAGCCAGGAGGTCCTCCAAGACTATTTTCAAAAGAACAAGGTTCTGTATGAAGATGATCTCCAAGATCTCTGTGAAAGAACTCAGATGACCACCTCCCAGGTTAAATTGTGGTTTACTGAAAGGCTAGCGGAAGAAAGCAAAGCAGTATCTGATGCAAGCAGTGATGGCCAGCCCCCAAGTGTTGGTGATCCAGCCAATAGTCAGAAAGGAACTTTTGATACTTTTTCTGAAGTTTCTGAGAACAGTGAATCTTGGGAACCTGGAGGTCAAGATGGAAGCTCAGAATTTGGAGATACAGATAGTCATCTGCCTGCAATACATTCTGGTGAGTAGTTTTGCATTTTTTTGTTAACATTTTTGTTAACTTATTTTTGTTAAACTACTGCATAAGAGATGTATTTAAACAAAACAGTGGGGAAATGAATAAAACATTAGATTATCTGCTGCTCTTTTCTTAAATAGGAATAATAGGGAAGAGGAATGAGAACAGGATCCTAAGCTATCTTAAGACATTGCTTTCTTTATATGGGTTGTGATTATTTTATGTCATGCTGAATGGAGAGAAATAGAAGCTACCCAATTCCTACACGAGTGTCAAAGTAATCTGTGTTCCATTGGGATACTAATTTTTAGCCGAGTATAGTTTGGATGGAAATCTAAACACCAATTTCTACTGTTTACCCATTGCTTTCTTGATAGATTTAAAGTTCTGTGCGGGCATTCCCTTTTCATATTTAACAATAACAATTCCAGCCATCCCTTCATCTTAGCTAACTGTGTGTTTAGGAAGGCAATATTTGTAGGCTCCTGTTTATGTGTATGCAAATTTTGCCAGTGATGCGAACATGTGAACAATGAGGCTTCAACACAGAAAAGAAGAGCTTTGCATTAGTGCCGTTGTGTTATACTCATTTCCTTTTAACACTCGTTAAACCCTCTAAAATTAAAAAAAAAACCCATTATTTTAATCTTTTTTTTGAAGAAAAAGAAAAAGCTGCCATGCTGTAGAGCAAGTCACTTGCCTCTAGTGATTTTTATTTTCAAGAATGCCCATTACTCTTTCTTAGAAAATGAAAAAAGTTTGGTGAGAACAACCCAGAACCTGGAAATGTGCCAACTTCTCTTCCAAAAAGACAAAAGCAAACTTTGACTATCTTGTGGAAGGAAAGAATGGATGTCAGGCAACAAAATCATCAGTTTGTCTTCTGAAAAAATGTGGTCTGTAACTCATCACGTCCACAGTGACAGGCACTTTATTTGAGTCCATATTATGCTTTCAATGTGTGAAATGTAATCTACTGGCCTCCCAAAGCGTGGAGAATCCTATTCTGTATCTCCCCCCATGAATGGTTTTTTGGGAGGGTCAGGAAAACACTGGAGTTTAGTTTCAGCTTTCCATATGATTATTCATGTGACAGGAGTGTCTGAATAGAGACTATAAATCAGTAAATACTGCCTGTAGATCATTTGCTCCTTAATCCTTAATTTGTATATTACAATTTATAATAGCACTTTCGAAGAACAATTGAAGTTTCAACTATAGGGGAGACAATAAAAGGGGGAGAAAAAGAGAGAATCTGGAGTGACATGGCTATGAGTGGTTGAATAGTTAGAGAATTCAGCTAGAGATGTAATAACAAAGATGGGTTTTAAGATAAATCTTGCTGGATAGAAAGAAGATTGTATATAATTCGGTATTGAATTATGGAATTGGAATTATATAGAATTTAGGATCTGAATTGGAAATGAACAGAGTAGAAATCAGCAGTGGGTTGCTCCTGGTTCTGCCTGGTTCTAAGAACTGGTAGCGTTGACAGCGGGAGGCTCTGCTCACCCACCCGGGATGCTTCTGCACATGCGCAGAAGCTTGCGTGTGAAATGGTAGTAAAGGGTTTTGGAACCCACTACTGGTGGAAATGATCCACTAGTTAGGAAAATTACAGATTTTTAGGGTTTGGAAATGGAAAAGTGAGAAGCAAAAATCAAGCGGGGATTAAAATGCACAAACAGACACACACAAGTTCAGAAACACAGCTGAGAAAAAAGATTTTTTAGCCAACCCCTCCATAATATGAGGCCTTGGTTTTAAAGCACAATTTTCCATAAACTCTCCTTTTTCTCAGAGCAGTTCAGGTCATGGTAACTCCCCCACCCCGTTGTCTCTCTTGGCCCGTTTGCTTGCTAATTCATCCGGTACTGTAGAACACATTGTGACACATGTATTTGTTGCTTTCAGAAATGGATTGAACCACCACTGCCTTCGCTCGAACAGTCGGCCAACTTTGTAAGAACCTAGCAGCTGTGGGTCATTTTGAATCTTTGTTGAAGATTGTAATGCCAAGATCTTCTTTTTGTGAAGCACAATTTGAATTTGGAAGTCGCAGGGAAGACATCAATAAAGAAAACTGTAAGGTTCGGGTTGGGGGAAGTCTAGTATTCTGTTTTATGATTTTGGAGAGTGTTCAGCAGATATTCTCCTTCAAGGCTCCAATTAATGGACACTGTCTTTCGAACTTCATATTCATGGAACCAGCTTGTTAATGCCAGCAACCAGCCTTTCTCTGCATTAGATCATGCATCTGAAACATTGTGTTAAACATTCTTCCCCCCTCCCATAGAAATGAGCTATCATTTGTACAACATATTCTAAATACTTTCAGTGTTTGTTCTCTGACTGCTCCATCTTTGCATTTACTGTATTCTCTCTACATTTTAATCTCTAGATTTTGCAGATTTTGAAAATACAGTAGAAACCTTGATCCTAAGAGGCCTTTTGAGAGGAAACAGTGGCTGTTGATACCTGAATTGATGTCATTTATGGTAGCTGTTGGTACCTAATTTATCATTTAGGTAATCTGCAGTATTGGAAATGATGTGAATGCAGTCACTTGCACCAAAATCACCATTCTCATTGATTGAAACCACTTTCGATTGTATCTAAAGCTTATCAAACAGAGCCATTGAACTGAGGATTTGCTGTACAGGTTGTAGTCTATGCTCACTTCCCCAAGAGTAAATCCCCCCCCCCCAAATCAATGCAGCTTCCTTAAATACAATGGAGTTATATATGTCACTAGATAATCTGTGACCTGTTGTGTCATCCTTTGAGAGAAAGGTAGCACAGCCTTGTATGATCAGAATAAGTATTAGATTTTAGCTTGATCTTATTTTTTTTTACCCCAATGCTGGATGGCTACATGATCATTTAAGAAGAAAATAAAAAAATAATTGTAATTTCAAATGAACTTCAATAAATCAATATTTACTTACCTAAACAGATAGACTTAATGATCATAGGAGGGCAAAAAAACAGGGGTCTCAGGAACAACCTTTGACTTCCTGCCATCTTCCTCATTGACTGCTCATGGGAAGCTGGCAGAAAGTCAGAAATCATGATCACGTGACTGCGGGGAATTCAGCAATAACACAAGTTTGTGAACAAAATGGTCTGAAATCATGGAAATCTCAATTCCACAGGAGTAATGGGCTCTGGATTATTTTACACAATCTTTCAATTAATAGATTTAGGTACCTTGATTTAAAAACTTGTATAATGCACCATTTGAGCTAACAAGTGTACAGACATATAAATAAACACAGAGTTTTAGTAGTATATAGATAGGGAAGAATCTGGTGAATAATATTTCTAGTTCCGTGCATAAAATTACAAAATGAAATTGGGTAACTATAACAATCCTCACCAAATTTTGCGTGCATAGAAGCAAATGAATATTTCTTTTAATGAATTCCAGACACTAAAAGGGTTGAAATTAGGTATTTTGTGTGTAAAAGAGAGAAAACAACAACTCATAAAAATAAAAACACCCTTGTGGATGTCATCTGTTAGCAGCTGTTCATTAACCATGAGCCCTGTCAGAATTTCTGACTTGAAAAGGCACCCCTTAATCCTCAAATTTAATTATTAACTTTGCTGAGTTTTCAGGGTTGTAAATGCTAAACTGTGACTGTTTTGTTATTAATTGCAAATACCGTACATTTACTACGTTTATCAATATTGTAACAGGAAACTGTAACCCCCTCAAATAGCTGTGATCATGAAGGCATTTAGTTTGCAGTATACACAATTTATTTCTTTACATATAGATCAGAATTGTATTGGATTCCAGCACTTGCATCACAAGAGTCTGTATTTTTAAATTTTACTTCTTTTTCTAGCTATTCATAAGCTAGAAAAAAACCTGAAAAGCTTCAAGTTTCGCTAAGTTCATAACACACACAAACACATACACTTATAGTAGGCATGCATTTTTGTCTTCACTATTCATTGTTTTGGAAAGATAACTACTACATTATTTTAATAATGTGGAAAGTTAGAATACAACATATTGGGGCTAATTACTGTTGGTAAGAAATGTTTTATCCCAGAGGTCTTCAAACTTGGTAACTTTAAGACTTGTGGACTTCAACTCCCAGAATTCTCCAGCCAGCATAACTATGTTTTAGAGTTGCTAAGTTTGGGGACCCCTGTTTTATATGGTTCATTTGGTGGCATTAAATTTTCCCAGAGTTCTACTGGGTAGAGTCTGGGAAACCTGGTTTTGGTCAGAACCATCTCCCCATGGTTTTCCAAAGGCAGGGAGAAATACCAGCTCTCATGCAGGGGTTGTATTTGGGATTGAATCTTATCTGTTTCCCCCCAAAAGGTTAACTTGCCTAAATCAACTGATACAAACCCTGGAAAGGTTCTTGTACTTGTCCTTTTTTAGGATTTTTCCCAAGAAGCCTTACTGCATTAATATCCAAGCTCAAGATGTGTTATGCAAACATACACGTGTATTGTGTACAATATATTATTGGCCACCGAGTTCAGTTTAGCAAGGGACTGTCAGGGTGGAAATAAATATGCTAAAACTTATTTAGAAGTTTTAAAATGCCACAATTGATGCTGCCACTTAAAATGCAAAACCGGAAAATGTGCATGCATGCAAATATACTGCTTCAGGTATATAAAAAAAACCCTTTGTATTCTTTCATATTTGATGTCATTCTCTCAATCTGTCTTTCAAGGAAAAAATCAATTTGTTCAAATGCAATTTTAATTTGGCTTTCTTTAATTGCGTAGATAAATCCCTATGCTGAAAGAAGAATATGATTGTAACTCCCTTCCACACTACGTTTAAAAGCTATCTATGGCTCGCAGATGTCTTTCTACAAAGGAGACTTGCAATCTGCCATTTATCCTTGAGGGAACCAAACTAACATGCACATCTTTGAGAAGAAAGAATTCTGCTTCTAAGACTGTGGGAAGGGTGCAGCAGATTTCTTTTATTGTAGGGGTGCTATTCTACCTGTTACTTCTATTGGCTTTTTTCAAAATACATGTTACTTGTAGTGTAAATGAAAATGACTTTGCTCAGAGCAGGTTACCTTTGCTAATGGAGAGGAGCTGGAATAATAGGAGGTGAGACCCAGTTGGTTTTATAGGAAAGCCATTAGAGAACAACAACAGCCACTTCCACTGAAATGACAACACAACTTGAGTCCCAAAGGAAAAAAAAACAATGTTGGTCAGTTCAGTGGAATTGATAGAGGAACAGTTCTCTCTTTTCTCTCCAAACATGCTGGTTTGTTTTCAATATATTTACATATATTCACTTAGTTTATTCATAGCATCCACATAAAAATGATACATATACAGATGGCTGTTTAATTGGAAACTCCACTCAATTCTTTGATGGAGAGCAAAGGAGTTTGGGTGGCATCTAAAGCACTGCAAGCATGTTCAAAATCACTCTCCAGATTTTATTCAAGGAGGGCAGCATGGTGCTCAACCCGATTTATTTGGAAAACAAGAGCCATTGACATTGGAGCAACTCAATTCTTCATGTTAATTGGATCAGAGTGGCCAGGCTTTGTGGCAAATTTAATACCACATGCATAAATTGACTTTGGACAGAACAGATCAGAGTGAAGATAAACATAATTAAATGGATATCTGTCTTATGGAAGTATCAAAGTATTTCTGGCATAGGGAAGTATGTCATGTGCTTGCTTGTGATAAAGTTGCTACCCCATGGAAGTAATAAATCTGAGGTACAACCACTTGCTTACATGTAACTACTAGTTTTGATTCTAAAACAGTGCAGAGTCCAACAATGGCACTGCCCTAGATAGCAATGCAGGCTGATAACTTGGATTCATTGAATACACAAATGTACACATGATGGATAGGATACATTTAGCTGAACCAATAACTTATTTCTGACATGTATATTCCAGTAAGCCCATATTTGAAGCCTGCCTTCACTTTCTCTTTTTGTGTATTAAAAGGTGATACCCTTGCAGTTAAATTTATCCTTTGAGTTAATTGTGAGCATATCTATTGATTGATCGATCGATCAATCAAACTTAAATTCAGGAGGAGTTGTACTACCATGTCACGATGGAGTCTATGCAGCTCAAATTCATTTAACAAACAGGCTTTGGCTATGCAAGACAGTTTTATTTAATAGGAAATTAGTATCTATGGTAAATGCATTATCTTGGCACAGTTTTTGAAGCAGAATTATAAGGGTAGATTTTGATCTCTTAGTGGTTTTGCAGCAGCATTTCTTGTCACAGGAAGCAACACCACAATGCATAAGGCTTTACATGACAAGACCAAGTATTGAATTAGATTTAAGTATATAAAGAGACTGGTACAGTGATAGATGACATTGTTTGCATTTTGAATATTTTAAGTCAGTCTCTGGCATTCTAAGAAGGGTTGAAAGACCCAAGCCACTACATAGCTATAGGTAGTCTTTGCTTAACAATCATTCAGCAACTGTTCAAATTTACGATGACACTGAACAAAGGGACTTACTTCCAGTGCCTGAAACTATAGCCATTGCAGCATCCTGCGGTCATATTATTGCGATTTGGGTTCTTGGAACCCTGTCCGAACTTATTCTAAGAGTCCCACAATTATGATTGGCACTTGAAATTTTCCCTGCCAACTTCCCCAGAAAGTCAATGGAAAAGTCAGCAGGGAAGGTTGCATGCAAGCTGCTGCTGGCTGCTGATACCACTCCCTCTGGTTCCTAAGGGGTTGGCTGAAAAAAAGCTCCACCGGGACCCGTGTTGGGACAGACCTATTTTGCCAGCCTCTTTTAGAGTGGAAGGGCTGTCTGCCAGACTGATTTCACCCCATGCAGGGTGGAGTCTCTTTGCTAAGCAACCCTGTTGCTCTCAAAGATACTGGCTGAAAAGATCTGTGCTGAAAGCCAAGTGGGATTTTGGCACAAGGTGTTTGCACTAAGGGGTGTTTACAGGCAGGTTGGGTCCAAGGGCCCCATACTGCAAGAGCCCCAGAATTTGCTTAAGAACCACTTACAACCAAAATTGTGGTAGTAAGTCAAAGGGTAGCGGAACAGCACTGCAAGTGATATTTGGCCAGCCTCCCTCAACCTTGTGCCCTTCCAACAGGTTATAGTACAGTTCTTATGGTCCTGAGCCAACAGAACTGGAGAACATGTTGCAATAATATTTTTAGAGAATAATGAGCTAAATTAGTTTGTATTTAAGTAAGTTTCCAGGTCAAGGGAACATTATTTTGGCTGGAAAATGGATATGGTAGATCTACCCAATCAAACAAAAGTTAATTATGAAATAACCGGAATCTTTGGTGCTAATTAATATTAATACCCAATTAATAACATTTTTGTATTGCATTTGATTCATTAAACTGATTAAATCAATCAAAACAAATAGAAGTTGTGATCAAAAGGGCCTTTGTACAGGTACATTTACTGTACCAGTTGGGTCCTTTCTTGGACCGGAGTTCTTCAAACTCATCCCCTAGTTACCTCAGGATCGGATTAATGTAGTATGCTTTACAAATGGAACTGCCTTTGAAGACCATATGGAAGCTACATATGATCCAGAATGCAGTAACCCAAAAAATGATAGGTGTGCTATCTTATATGTATGTGACTCAGATGCTTCCTGGTTGCTCTTGGCTTATGGGTTAAATTCCAGATGCCAATTGTCAACTTTAAAGACCTTCAAGGCATAGGCCTGGTTGAGACCTCTTGTCTACAATTGTCTCTGTCCACCCACTAGGGTCCCTCAGGCTGGGCATGTTCTGGGTTTCATCATTTAAAAAAAATATCATCATGGGGTATAAGGAAACGCACCAGATCTGTTGCAATTCTCCTTTTTGGAATGATCTTCCCTCCAGAGATTTTAGGAAGATTTGCTCTCATCCTTTTAGTTTTTCAGAAAATCACTAAAAATGTGGTTATTCTCCCAGTACTTGGGAACAGGATGATTGTCTTTTGGTCTGGTTTTACTTTGTTTTGGTCTGGTCTGTTTTGGTTTTGTTCTGTTTTTTTTTTGCTTCTCCGTTTGGTTGTACTTTTATAGGTCAGATTTTTTTTTAAAAAGTTAACCACCCAGAATCACTTAGAAATGAAGTGGCCTATGACTCAAATAAATAAATGGGAAAGTCAGATACTTTTTCAAGAATCAGATTTTTTTTTCATTTTTGTAAGACTATTAAAATGTTTTGGTTAGAAACGTATCTGTAGCTGAAAGCATTGTAAGATTTTAGAAAGTATAGACATCCCATTAAGGCTTGTGCTAAATCTTATACATTTCCTAAAAGCAATAACTTTAACCTTCACTCTTGTTTCTATCTCCCATATTTCACAAATAGGAGAGAAGGTGCAGAGTGGGTGTTAAAAGCATTTAGTAAGCCCATTTACTGACTTTACAAATAAATCATATCTGTACAGTCTCACTGGAGTTCCAGTACAGTTTCAGTCTGAACCTTTATACCAGAGGTCTTCAAACTTGGCAACTTTAAGACTTGTGGACTTCATTCCCAGTATTCTCCAGCCAGCTATTCTGGGAGAATTCTGGGAGTTGAAGTCCA
>JANHGD010001687.1:117469-129023 GCA_027560375.1 Imantodes cenchoa
TCCCAGTATTCTCCAGCCAGCTATTCTGGGAGAATTCTGGGAGTTGAAGTCCACAAGTCTTAAAGTTGTCAAGTTTGAAGACCTCTACTTTATACTATAGTATCCTTCATAAACCTGGCCATTCAAATGTAATTATTCGTATTTATTTTAAAATATTTTAAACCATTTGTTGTTAGAATAATTAGAAATTAAAACATAAGGCATAATAAGAACATTTTTCAGTAAAACATCTTTTATGAGGGAAAGGTAGGTAATCAAAAACAGAAGTAGAGGTGTTCCAGAGGTATGGCCAGAAAAGTTTGCATCTCCGCTATATGAGAATTTTCAGAATCCGATCTTAGTAACATTTCCCATTATTGCCTTGGTGATCTAATCATCCTAAAAGAGAGATATTCTGATCTGATTTGTATTGAGCATTTTTTCCAAGCTAATTATTTTACTTTATTATTTTATTGTTTCTTTTATTTCTTTTATTATTCTTTTATTTTAGTATTTTACATTTTTTTACTTTATTAATTTTTAAATTTTATTTATTTTAATTTTATTATTTTATTTACTTTATTATTTAATGATCCAAAGCCATAGGAGACTATATTAGAGACATGGCAGTGGTTGGCCTATTGCTCCTTATTTAAAAGGGTCCAAAGAGTCATATGGAAACTGCGAGATTCATACAGACTTGTACATCATCATTTTCATTAACTTTAAATGGACCCCCCCCCCTTTTCATTGACTGTTGGCAATATTTTACATCGTAATTATGCAGTGCAAATTGTTAGGGGGCACATACAGCTTAAGAGTCATATATCAGGAAAAAAAACACAGCCGAGTGTAGTCGGGGACATACTTTGGACCAAGCAAGCCTGCCTTAGTAACTCCAATAATTCTGGTGTTGGTTTTCACCAGCGCTGAGGTGAGATCATTCATTTCATCACCATTTGGAACAGTTCTATCAGGTTGCTACTTGAGAATGCAACAGAGACAGTAAAACCTAGTGGGTGTTGCTTAAAGTTTAGACTACAGGAAAATCACTGGATGGATTTTCTTCTGTGTTTTCTACTTTCTGGCCTACCCAGCCTTTTTCAAGCTGTGAGGTGAGGCACTGCGAAATACAAATTGGCTCCACTGTGACATTCCATATGTCTCTCTCTTCAAAAGTTTCAGATATGATAGTCTAGCGTTACACCCAGAGTCATTGTGGGCCGTTTCTGATTTGAAGCTGCTAACAGGCAGATCACACACATACAGAGTTCCAGATGTCATTTTGCTATGGTTTGAAACCTCGAAGGGGTTCTCTTCACCCTTTGTGATTTTTTCTCTCTCTCTAAATAAACAGGCACAGGGATAGATGAAATGTGAGGCTGTGGGGAAATTCTGAACCAGAACGCAAAATGTTTTTAGAAGGGGGTTGGAATTTGTTCAGCCGGCACACATTGTCTCTTCGTGTGGTATTTATTAGTCATACTTTTATCGCTAATTTCATCTGTTCCTGAGACTGTTTTTTATTTTGTTTTGCTTTAAATTAAGACTCAGTTCAACCACCCTTTTGGAATAGAAATAGCACATTGTAAAATGCTTAATCACAAGCTGGTGTGCATGAGGTTTACAGAATAAGCTCTTGTCTGCAGGGACGTCTGTTTGCAAAGAATCATACCTCAGAAAGTGCTAGGAGGTTTTCCCAACACTGGATGAGATTTAGATATAGGAGGAATGAAGGAGCACCCAACTTCCAATGAAGAATCACCATTTGATCCCCAGGGCCTCCATTAAAAGGCCAAAGTAGGTGCTACAAAAGACCAGCCTGAGCAGAACACCTGGGCCAGATGGACACGGTTGAACCTATTCTACAGTAATTGTCCATGTGCAACTCTTCTATGGGATTCCCATAAGAACTGATTGGTTTAGATATACTGTATCTGCTGTCTTTAAATAGGACAAGTTTATCAACTGGAATTATAAGCCTTGGACAACTTCACTAAACTGCTGTTGCTTAGACATGCCAAGAACTAGATATGTGCTATGTCTGCCTAGATTTGTATTTCTTCCTTAGATATTGCAAGATGTGGGGGGGGGGGCATGAACAAGAGTGACTCTAATACTACAGTGTTGAATTTATGCATAAGCACTCTTTGAATTCCCCTAAAGTTGCAACATGCCTTTTGAATATTACTAAGACCAGCAAAAATACATCTGAAACAAAAATCCCCAAAACTCTAGATATGTGCCCAGGATCATCTTTACTTATAATACTTTTCAAAACTTGAATTCCTTTTTAAAACCAGGTGTCCTGGTGTTGTTAATGAGCAGGAAGGCTCTATTCTTAGGATACAAATACTGTAAGTGAAAAGTATTCATGCCAAAGCAAAATTGCAGAATACTGAATTATCTGTGTGTCGTCCCCCCCCCCCCATCCAGTCTTACACAAATCCCCTCTCTATTCTCCCAATGAAGTTACCTATTTAGGATAAGCGGGGATAAGGATTATTTACAGGTGCTTTTGGAGATCTTTGTAGATACCATCTGTTTTAGGATGCTTTCTGAAGACAGATGGATAAAGCTTTTTTCATCCTTTGTAAAATTATCTCACTAAGCAGACTGGCTAAGCTCTTTAGCTTCCCAAGCTGATGATAGGGAAACTATTGTAAGTAGTGCTGGGCTAGTACAAACTTCTGTTTATATAGGAGTAGGATTAATTTACAAACCATGACAAAAATCAACTAATTTTTGTACTTTTGGTAAAACTTTTTTGAAGAAAAGACTGAGGCTGTTGATGTGGGTAAATGCTAATGTAGTTCTCCTGCAAGAGAGAACCGGCGCCTAGCAACTATGGCGCCGGCTCTTTTTCAGCAACGATGCCACTTCTGCGAAGTGAACTACAGCAAGTTTCCCTTCATTTTGTATATGTGGCTATGAGGGTGGGAACAGCTTGCTTACACATTTTGATGAAATGAGACCTTATTGGTTTTGTCTTAAATAAACAATTGAGAAATAAACAATTTTCTGCACATGCTTGATGAAATGGTTTTTTTTTGGAGGTGGGAGGTCTGAATAATTGTTTTCAGTATGACAGTTGGTTACCTCCTTCAGCTGCCTATCACAAAATCACCATCAATGTATGTACAAGTAGATTTGAAAAATGTGGACCACTGTCCTTTACACAGCTTTCCAAACTCAGTAGGAAAGAGCCATGCGGCAAGATTAGACCGATATAAAGATGATCGGAATCAGTCTAGTTCTCATTGCAACATACTGAATGCAGAGCTGAAAGGTGAGGGGTTTTAGTATTCTCATTGAAGGAATAATGGGTTGATAGCATTTGAATGCATCTTTCTTATAGATCAGTTTGCTATTCAGTGGACCTTCATACAACTTCAGTGTATGTTTTTACTGTCCTTCAGATATTCTTCCTTCTTTATGAACTGTCCGGTGTACTTGCAACATTCCACATCCACCTACAGTTTCTTGCCAACTCTTGAGTGTTTGAAATATGCCCATCTTCATGTTAACCTCTTCCAGTCTATCCCCATTGACTAGCTGCTGTGTCATCTATTATGCCATTAATTTTTGCACAAAGCTTCTGATGTTTCTAGTGATGTCTTTTAGTGATTATCCAGTTATGTGTCAGGGAGTCAAATGCCTTCTTGAAATCAGTGCAAATTACATTCAAGTTGGTCTTCCTTCTCTTAGTTTTTCAAAAACATCTTGTCAATTATTATATGTACAACAATGTGAAAGCTCCCAATTCTTTAGTTGGTGTTAGCCTATGCTTATTATTCTAATTCATTAAAGTGTTTTTGGAAAATAGCAACCACCACAAATGCTTATCCTAGTCCTTGGGAAGGACTGAGTAGGTAGATTAAAATGCCAATTCCAGTGTAAACATATGGCTGACTATGCGACCAACAATAATTTACATTTATATGCCGGCCAATGCCAAACAACTCTGGACAGTTTATAAATGATTGAAAACAGGAAACAAAACAAATAAAAAAACAAATTGACAGATGATAATTTAGATATAAACAAAGAAAAGGGGGACTTCAATCAACCTCATCAAATAACTGATCAACTGTCTTAACATTATAGTGCTAGACAAAAACAATAATTAGAGCATGCTCTAGGTACAATTGGCAGGATGGCTCTTATTTAAAGTAGACACATGTTCCAGCATCCTAGGTTTTTTGTTACACATAAATCACTTAGAAAGGTACACTTTCTGAAAGGGTATTTCAAGGGTATCATGACTTTTTTTTTTTTAAAAAAAGAAACTTAAAAAAATTATTAACCAAAATGTACTTTTAATATCATCTGTTTGGGAATTCCGTGCCAAATACAGGAAAGACTCACTTTCCTGTGTCTTACACACCCTACCAGGTATGGTAGCCCAAGCTGATAAGTGTTTTAAGCTTCAGATTGTTGTAGGGAAGGAAAGCAGGCAGGATAATGACTGACAGATCCAGAGAGTCTGGCCTCCAGAATGAATAGGACTACTAGTACAAAATGTACACAAGTAAATTATATGGGCACATAGCATTCCTGTGTCCTTATTAGCTTCAGCTTTGCTTAGCAAGACACTTTGTGCACATACTTTAAATTCAGACTCAGTAACAAGTAAATCTAGTATTCCACCCCCATGTTTTTCAACTAATTCATCTTGTGTTTAACTTGGTAGAAATAAACACTGTATAGTCAGCACAATGAATGGGAGAGACCTGTGCATTCAATAAATGACATACATTTCCTGGCCTGGGAAGACCTAAAGCATCGTTTGCTTAAATTAGTTGGGTTTTGTAAACCCAACTGTCAATCTAAAGGCAGCCAGTTTGTGTTTTGAGGTAACCTGGTTTCACAACATTATGCTGCCAGCGTATGTGCCTACTATCAAAAGCTAACTTAACACACACATTTGTTGTGATGGTGCATGTTTTTAAGCATGCTGTTTTAGGATGAAATTTATAAGAGCCTAGAACAGTGATGACAAACCTTTTTTTGTTTGGATGCCAAAAGGGCTGGCGCACATGAAATAATGCAATGCCCTCCCCCCGCACATGCACGTACAACTCCCCAGTGCTGCCCCTCTATGCATGCACACAGAGCTCACTGAAGTCTCCAGACTTCTGGTAGGCCCATTGGGCCATTTTTCACCCTCCTCAGCTTCAGGAAAGCCTCCAGAGCATGTGGATGCCAAAAACCGACCCAACGGACCTATCGGAAGTTCGGAAACAAACTTCCAGTTGGGCCATTTTTCACCCTCCCCAGGCTTCAGGTGGCTTTCCTTTCCTTTTTAACCTGGTTTTCTACCTTGAAGCAACCTTTTGTTGTTTCGAGCAATGCTATAACACACATGGCTTAATTTGAACCCCAATCCGTTTTCCTCTTCTTACAAAATACACAGCTGGATCTCAATATATTAATTCAGAACTTTTATTGTGCAGCCTGATTCATCCCAACAAACGGTAGATCACCATCCATACATCAGGTGGAGTTAAGAGGATCTAAGCTCCTCTTCAGAAAGTCAAACAATGCATTGTTCACACGACCATGTATGGTGAAGCTTGCCTTTGGAGACTGGGATATATCTGCTCTCCCTTTATCCAGCAAAGTAAAATAAAAACACTGAGTACTATTCTTCGGTTTTTGTCACCTTGCTAGTAGGCAAAAGGCAGCAGCATGTAATTTTCACTGTTTCTGTAGTAATAGACATGTTATGACACGCTGGGCAACTGGCACATCATGACAATGACAACTGCCTTCAGATGGCCTGACCTAAAGAACATGGAGAAAAGCTTCCTTTAAAAAGAGGAGATGGCTTGGTCCTATACAAAAAAAAATATCATCTCCAAAATAAGAGGTGTAATGGTGAAAACTCAGAGAAGCTAAAAATGCTTCCTTAGCTTGTTAACTCTACAAAGACTTGTAGGGCCTCTCTTCAGCAATACTGGTCATGAGAACTACTGCAGCAGGGCACATGGCCCCAGACTACTATTATGCTCCAGCACTTGTGGCCAAAACTCTGCATTATGGAAGTAGTGACAGCAAAGAAGTATGTTAGTGGCAAGAGCTCTACCTCCTGCAGAGCTGGCTTTGGCTCATGTATTCTGTCTGTTCCTACCTCTTCAAAGTTGCCTCTCAAAATCTCAAGTCACCCATTCTCTACAGGGTTGCCCCTTTCGGCTTCACACTAGTCATTAAGAGGTCACATAAAAAGGAGGCTATTTGACAGCTTCGCTGATGGTCTTCTGCACTTAAACCCCAGCTAATGAAATCCAAGATCTGCCAAAGTAAGAAACTTGGCAGCGCTGCTCAATACTGACAGATTTAAAACCTTGCATAGCTTGGCACGGGTCCCAAAGACCGGGCCTAGTATGCCCTATTGGGCTTGTGCTCTAAAACCACGAGAATAATTGTACTTTCTCTTGAAATGGAAATATCTTTTTCTGTGCACCATCAGTGATTAAGAAGTTTAATAAAAAATAATAATTTTTTAAAAATCAGCTTCTCTCAGCTGAGTAAAGGAAAGCTGCTTTGTTGGCAGCTCTGAGGTATTATCCTCTCTGGAACTTCAGTGACACAGAAAAAGGAAACTGCTGACTGGATTTTGTGTTGAGCCTTAGCTACTGACAAGATACACACATTCAGTACTTTTTCCCTCTGTTTTGGTTCTGAAGGTCTTTTTTCTCCTCAACAATAAAGTGATTGATGTGTGGTTTGATGTTTTTTCCTAAAAAAAAAAGTTTTCCACTTGAACATCCTTCAGAACAGAAACTGGAAAAGCTGCCTGAAAGTAGGCCAAAGCATGTGACGTTTCCATAGAAACCAGTTCACAGCAATCCGTGAGAATCACAAGCACCGGAGGAGTGCTTTCCAGCAGGCAAACTAGAGCTAGAGGCGGTTATCCCCATTCACCCGCGTCTTTCGCAGGAACCTGCAGGGAAAGAAACAGGAATTGCAAATTCAACTCAATGGCCCATTTTAAAAATAGTCAAATATTTGTTAGAATTCTGCTGAGGTATCTGCACAATAGCATGAAACTGATGGTTGGGTTAAGTTTACTCTGACAGGTAGAAATTTCCCTATTGCCTATCCAACCGAGCTGTTGTAAAGATAAAATGGTGAAGCCCTGAGCTTTAGAAGGGCTAAATACAAAAGTGAAACCAAATTAAAAATAATTATCACATGCTGGAAGGGAGGGGAAGATCAGCAGTTTCACTGGAACATCTGAGTCCTAATGATAGCTTAGATGTTCCTCTTCCAAAACCAATAAACTTTCATGGCCTTATACTCGTAGAGGCAGGATGCTTTTGCATTAAATATTAATAGTTCACCACATTGTTCTCCATTCTGATAGTACTGACCACTTTTGGCAGTGGAGGTGGTGATGGGTTTCAAAATGTGACATTTTGTACCAAAAAGAGAAGCAACATCATTTGGGACATTTGGAGTATTAAAAGACAAGTGGGTAGGAGGTACTATGTAACATGGAAGGCTGACTCCACAACATAATGTTCTTTCTTCAAAAAATAAAAAAGGAAAATTCCATTTCAGCCATCTGGATTAATGTTTATTTGGATTCTTTGCAATGACAACTTTATAAAAGTTTAATTTCCCTCCCTTATGTGACCTTGTTGCAAATCTTTGGGGAGGAAAAGGCAACAATCATGGAATAAGTTAGCTCTAGAATATATAATAAAGTATCTTGGGCCAAGCATAGTCAGTCAGTCAGCCAACACAAGCCCAGTACCATATAAGGTCAAAATAACTAACTTTGAAAACAAATACCAAAACCTTATTTTACTTTATTGTGGGGTGTGATGGCTCAGTGATTAAAGATGCTGAGCTTGTCAGCTGGAAAGCTGAACAACTCAAGTTTCACACACAAGCGCCATGCGACGGGGTGAGCTCCCATTACCTGCCCACCTAGCAGTTCAAAAACATGCAAATGCAAGTAGATCAATAGGTACCACTTCGGTGGAAAGGTAACAGCATTCCATGTGCCTCGGCATACCAGCATAATCATGCTGGCCATATGACCATGGAAATGTCTTTGGACAACATTGGCTCCTTTGGCTAAGAAATAGAGATGAACATCGCCCAGAAGTTGGACACGACTGGACTGTGAAACCTTTATCTCTATTTACTTTATTAGAATTGGTCTACTGTGCAGAGCATCAAAATATGTACATTTAATTCCTGCACACTTACCTTCTATCTCGATTGTCAAAATGCTCTGATAGCTGCTCCTGTGACGTCCTGAAATCTTCAAATGGTTGCTGATATCGTGCTTCCAAGGAACCTTCTCTGGCTCTGCCTGCCAAGAGCTGATTTGGGGAATCAGCGGACCTCTCTCGGAAAGGCGATGCCACGAAGGGGTTAATTTCACCATTTTCCTGTTGCAGAATAGAAAGAACAACAACTAAGGAACCTTTGATCTCCTTTCTACAGAGAGGAAGAAAATTCAATTCAGCCATGAATTCACTGGATCTTCCTCGGATCTCCCCATCTAATGCCATAGAAATACTTAAGGAATCTGGTATTATATGCATGCATGCATGGATACACACACACACACATGTATCACCAGCAAAGAAATTTGTGGAATTTTGTATAAAGGACAAAACAAATTTAAATATGAATATATTAAGAAATGACATCACTTAGTTAAGGGTTTTTTTAATTCTCACCCAATTATCCTTTTTTTATTCTACTAAAATGAAAACAAACCCACTTCTTCACAATCCTTTCATTAAAATATCAGTCAACAAGCTAGCTTAACACCTTACTTAGGTTTGAAAGCCAATTTCATTTTGGTGGTCAAGTTAGCAGGAAGTTTGGAGAACTTTAAAAAAAAAACATCAGACCCAAAGCAATGGGTAAATTACAAAACCACTGAATAATACCCATTTCTCCCTTTCCCAGGGAATGTAGTACCTACTATTCTTTTTTAAAAAAGAAAGAAAACAGAAGAAAACAGAAGCAAATTTATTTGGCTTGCATGTTTAGTCTTACAAAAAAGAAGACTTTTCACTATAGTCCCTGCAAGTAAATTAGCTTGAAGATCCTTGGGGCAAAAGAACTAAAAGTTCTTAAATTCCTATTTTATCAAACCTTGGTCTCAATCAGCATATAGATAATACTGCATTATAATTACTACAAGAGCCCTGATGGTGCAGTGGTTAGAATGCAGTACCGCAGGCTAATTCTGCTGACTGCCGGCAGTTTGATTCTCACCAGGCTCAAGGTTGACTCAACCTTCCATCCTTTCAAGGTCAGTAAAATGAGGACCCAGATTGTTGGGGGAAATATGCTGACTTTGGAAACCATTTAGAGAGGGCTATAAAGCACTGTGAAGTGGTATATAAGACTAAGAGCTATTGCTAGTGCTATTTGTTTTGCCCAAATGGGCTGAACTCTAAAGAGCAGGCAAAGAAAAGGCAAAAATTAAGTTTCAGTGAGTTTACCTTAAATACATTTAATGAAACACATTTCATATATATTTAATAACTTCTTGCTCTTATTATAATTAGAGTTCAGCAGCACTTTTGAAGACCATATGTGGCCCTGGGACATCAGGTTGTGTATGCTTGATAAAGCAGATCTGGAGCAAAAAGCACATTTTCCAAAATATGCCAGAAATTACAAACATGCAAAGTTCCCAGAGAGACATGATATCTTAAGGCTGTTGTTGGAACTCCCCAAATCTTAGCCATTCTTCGTTAAATATAGATTGATTAACTAGTTTATTCTTCAAGCTAGAATAACCTTTGTCCTCCGGTTCTACACCTAGTTATCATAAAATAGTGGTATTCAAACTTCATTTGTAAAATAACAACTTACCATGAGAGGAATTATATCTATCTTAACAAGCAAGGAGGCCAATTCCAGATCCTCACTATAGTTGTTCTTTAAAGGTACAGCCCGGTATCCTCAAAGGTAACAAAATGAATTATGAGTAGGGAGCAAGTCAGCAGTGTTGAGCATTTATAATCTTTAAAAATATAACATTTAAATAAGGTATTATGCCTTTATCATGCCTTTAAAAAAAATCTAATGCTACATTGAGCTTTTTTTTTGCCCCCTTACTGAGCTGGTCATCTACACAATGACAGCTATATGTTTTAGGACCATTTAGGAATTTATTTTTTCATCACTGACATAACTTTGGCCACTAGCTGAACAAAGCAATCGTTAACCAAGGACTGCCTCTATCTGTATCAACACAACTATCCTTGACAGAAGACTTTCTTCTTATTTACCTGCCTTCAGGCCTTTAATCAAGAAAGTGGCCTGAGCTAAGAAGTTCTGGTCACTGAACATATCCTCTTCATATACCACGAAACGCAGAAAAGCAAACTCAGGATTACTGACATGGAACTGAAAAGTCTTTGGGGTCCAAGCAGGATTCAGACCATTGTCCACTATAGTAAACAAAAGATACCATCAGATATACGTGGAATTTATTTGAATACAAAGAAATGCAATACTTTAAACAGCAGTGAACTGTTGGTTCACTGGTTACAACCAAGATGTTTTATGACTTCTTCTCTGCAAAACACAAAATTGTGTTTTGGAATTTAACATCTAAAGCACTATTTCTGAACCTGACAAGTACACCATAGTCTTTTCCCCTTATACCTAGCCTACAATATTGCATTCTAACTACTGTACCAAGAGCCATGATGGTGCAGTGGTTAGAATGCAATACTGCAGGCTATTTCTGCTGACTGCTGATTACTGGCAGTTCGATTGGTTGACTCGGCCTTCCAACCTTCTGAGCTTGGTAAAATGAGAACCCAAATTGTTGGAGGCAATATGCTGACTCTGTATAAGCAGTTTACAGAGTTAGCATATTGCCTCCAACAATTTGGGTCCTCATTTTATCGAGAGGGCAGCAAAGCACTGTGAATGAGTATATAAGTCTAAGTGCTATTGCCATTGTATTTAAGAGAAAAGGATTAATAAGCATTTTGAAGTTAAATTTGGGTGAATGCAGTCAGTATTATTCAAAGTGATAATTGAAGCAATGGGTTGATTATGTGAAAAGATAAAAACAAATGAACATCCCTTCTAAAATGATGATGATAATATTTCCAAAAGAATATCATGAGAAATTACTACAGGCAGAACTCGACAAGGACAAAACTACTTTGTCAGGTCCTTTCCTTAGGTTTGGTTCAACTTCCCTGTCTATTTATCTTACATTATTCAAGACAATGGGATAAATCCCTGCTTCCATTAGAGCTGAGAGGATTGCAACCAGTGAAAATGTGCAGCTGGATCTTATTGTCTTAAGCATAAGAATTCCTAAAGGGAGAAGACTCCCAGCATGTGTGTTCCAGACTGAGATAGTTTTAAAATTAAGTTTCAATTCCTCACTAAACTGCTTTTTATTTGAGGAAAGCAATGCAGCTGCCTAACACTGCACGGACCAAGAAGTTTTGGTTATTGAAGAGATCTTCTTCATATACCACAAAACGTAGAAAAACAAAGTTAGGATTACCAGTTGTGCTCATGGCTGAGCAGGAATCCTAATTCTGGTTTTTCAGGCCCAAATCCC
>JANHGD010001690.1:43057-53363 GCA_027560375.1 Imantodes cenchoa
ACTTTAAGACTCATGGACTTCACCTCCCAGAATTCTTCAGCCAGCTTAGCTGGCTGGAGAATTCTGGGAGTTGAAGTCCACGAGTCTTAAAGTTGCCAAGTTTGGGGGCCCCTGGAGTAGAGAAAAATGACATGGTGGCAGAAGGGTGGGAAAAATGTTTGGTGTGAAAAACAGTCTTAGCCTGCAAGTTCACAGCGCCATCTAGGGCCAAGAAGCAAGAACTGAATGGTCCTTGACCCAACATAAACCTCTTGGCGCCGTTAGAGACTTACCATACGGCCTACCCAATCCAGGGTGATGCAAAATGAATAACTTGATCCAGGCAATCCTCAACTTACGACTGCAATTGAGCCCCAAATTTATGTTACTAAGCAAGGCCGTTGTTAAGTGAGTTTTGTCCCATTATATGAACTTTCTGCACAACTTCACTACTGTGAATTGCTGCAGTCCTTAAGTGAGTGACCCAGTTGTTAAGCGAATTGGGCTCCTTGTTGACTTTGCTTGTTGACTTTGGGCCAATAAATTGATGCTTCACTCCAACTTTCCTCACAGGGTTGTTGTTGTGGTGGTGGTGGGAAGGAAAGAGTACCGGTATTAAATATATTCACCACCTTGAGTTATTTGAGTTGCTTTGGATAGTGAGATGGGTGGCATATACATTTAATAAACATGCATACATACATACATAAAGATTCCTTCCAATCGTTTATTTGCCTCTTTTAGGTGCCTCCTAGACTTTTAGAATAAAATGCTTTTGCTCCTCGTGTCGAGGTGAACAATAAAGTAGGAACAAAAAGGCTCCCAGATTGCTTTTGAAGTGTAGAAAAAGCACACACCCTCCTTTTTAATAGCCAAGAAGAAAATAACAACAACAATACTTATTTGAAGCAGACTTATTCTGCTGTTTGGCTCAAACAGTGGCTCCCAACCCTTTTTTTGGCCGTGCCCCACCTAAGCATCTCTAAAATCCTGATGTCCCCCCTGACATATAATTCTTACTATTCAAAAAGTGAACTCCTATTCATGCAGAGGAAGCCTAAAAGGCCATTAACTTGGTTTAAACTAGGTTCCAATTGCCCCCATTAAAAATCAAATTGCCCTCTTGTGGGGTGTGGGCCCCACTTCGGGAACCCCTGGGCTAAAAGAAGGTCTCTGCCTTCGGACATAAAGGGGAAAAGGGGTGGAATGCCTGAACTTCTAACTTCTTAAAAAATTGCAAAAAGGCTATTTTCTGCAAAACAAAAGACAGAACCTAAATCCTCCCAATTTCTCCAAGATCCTGATTTCCCAAACTACAGAAGAGCCCAAAGAAGATCTAGATCAGGGCGATCAAACTCACGGCCCGGATGCGTCACGCAATGGCCACGCCCACCCCCGGTTTAGCAAAGGGGGAAAAAAAGTTGTGATATGTCACATGACAACAACGTGCCGTCATGAGTTTGACATCCCTGATCTAGATGATTGGAGGGTCCTGCATTGTTTCTTGCCCTTTGCTTTTTACCTTAATAAAATGGGAGCTTTCCAGCTTAGGTGGGAAACCAACAGCTTAGGCCAGGGGTCGGCAACCTTAAACACTCAAAGAGCCACAAAGGTCCTAACCAGAAGCCCCCCGTTCAATTCTGGAGCCAACTGGAAGTCCAGTTCCCCCATCATAGTCTCCTAGATTGGCGTTCTTTTCCCTCTGCTGACTGGAAGTCCAGTTCCCCCACCATAGAGTTTCCTCCTAGTGTGGCATTCTTTTTTCTCTACCTGTCCTAACTGAAAGCCCTATCAATTGTGGAGCTGACCAGCAACAGGGGGCCGTAGCAGAGGGATGAAAGAGCCACATGCGGCTCCAGAGCCGCAGGTTGCTGACCCCTGGCTTAGGCCATGTTTACTCAAAACTCCCACTCCCCATGGCTCTTGGATAGGGCAAATGGGAGTGGAGTTCAGGTTATGAAGGTGAGAGACGAACAACCGGAACATGCCTGATTGGCTGTGCTCAACCTCCAATGTTTCCCACTTGAATCTCATGTTTTGATCTTGTGGCTGAATTTGACTTCTGCTTCCTATTTCCTTTCTTCCGGCATCTTGGAAGCAGTAGCGGGTTCTAAAACCCTTTAACTACTGGTGCTCACGTGCATGCGCAGAAGCGTCCCAGGCAGGTGGGTGGAGTCTCCCGCCACCGGCCCTACCGGTTCTAAGAACCGGTCCGAATTGAGAGCAACCTACTGCTGCTTGGAAGTCCCACGTTTCTTCTAGGTGTGGATGATCAGCCCCTTCCAAAAAAGCCATTTGGCTTACCTTCTGTGGTTGACCTCAGCTTCACCGTTGTTACTATTCTTCCCTGGGCCCCAGCTATGCCGACGGAAAGGAGACAACGGCCTCAAATTCTGCAGGCCAGAAGAAGGTGGGGACACCTCCATGACGCTATCCAGCAATTCGTCCAGTTCTCCAGATACCGCTGCCATGCCATCTTGGCCTTCTCCGTTCGTCCCCATGTTGAAGCAGCTGCCATCTGGGCTGTACCTCTCCTTGGATCCAAGGAGGCCAGGAGTCGGAGGAACAGAAAGATTACTACCAATGGAAGAGTTCCTTTCCAGCGATATGGTCTCATCCACTGAGGAGGTTGGACTTCTACTGGCTGATTGTTCCTCTTCAGCCTGTTTTGGGGTTGCAATAATACAAGAGTAACAGCAATGATAGCAGTAGTACTACTAGTAGTAGTAATAATAATAATACCACCATTATTTTATTTAAGATACGTGTAACTAAATTTCTTTCTAAGTGACACTCTATTGTAACCATTAATATGACAGAAAGGAAATTTATTAAATACATAGGGTATGGCCATGCTAATTATTTGTTGATAAGGGTATTTAAACTAGTGGCTTTTATTTTGAAATGGATGCAAACATTTCATTTTAAAACTAATTTTTAATTTAAATTTTAATCTCTCCATCAACATGACTTTTAATCTTAGCCTGCAGATCAAGAAATGGGTCCATCCCATTTAAAGTCAAATAAATCCAATCACATTTTGGTTCTGGCTCTACTAATATTTTAACATTACTTATTTTGACAAAATTCTCCAAACATAACTTCTTTTTATGTTATTTAAGAAAAACTGTTTCATCTTCATTTCTGGAAAAAACTATCCAAATTACAGAAAAAAATAAGAATCAAATCTGAAAACAAACAGGGGAAAAGGGTGAAATAAAAAAAAACCCACACACAATTCAAATGACCAGGAATCAAATGGAAGCTCAATGCCGCTTTAAAGAAAAGATGATGTAGGAGATGAGTAGCCTGAGTCTGAAGGCGGGGTCAAATGCACCATCAGTTTGGAGTCAATTATGCCCCTGTGAGAGACCTAAGTCCAGCGCCTCTTAAACTCCGTTGCCTGTTATCAGTCGCCAATTTGCCTTGACCATTAGTAGATCAGATTCTTGTTTATAGATAGCATGGAATAAACCCATAGTGCTTTTCAACTCTATCTTGGCTCTGGAATAAACCCATAGTGCTTTTCAACTCTATCCTGGCTCCTAATTTCTTATACCTGAGGCCACCTCTGACACTTATTACAATGCCTGGTTCAGACAGCAGGAGTCTGAGTCACTAGCCCATAAACTGTGGTTCAATTCCTCCTATCTTGCTGAACCAAGAGTGGATTTTGTACAGAAGTAGCCGTGCTCAACAGTACAGAATCCAATGCCATTTATGTGCTAATCCAGTGATGGTGAACCTTTTCAGCACCGAGTGCCCAAACTGGAACACGTATGCATGTGTGTGCATGTACGCACGCCAGAGTGCCGGGAACCCAAAAGCCAGCTGGCTGGTGCGAATGTGTGCACTGGTCAGCTGGTCTTTGAGTTTCTGGCATGCACATGTATGCCGGCCAGCTGGTCTTTGCACACGCTGGAGCATCAGAAGACCAGCTTGCCAGCGCATGCATGCCCGGTTTTTGGGCTATTTTTGGCCGTTTGGGGGGCATTTTCAAGGCATTTTTCAGGCCACTTGTTGGCTCAGAAAACTGCCCCAAAACTGCCTGGAAAATAGCCCAGAAAATCGCTTGGAAAACGACCCCAAAAATGGCCTGTTTTTTGGCCATTTGGGGGGCTGTTTTCAGGCTGTTTTCTGGTGCTCCAGCATCTGCAAAGACCAGCACACCGGAAACCTGAAGAGCAGCTAGCAACAGTGTGCATGCCCACAGAGAGGGCTCTGCGTGCCACTCTGGCATTCGTGCCATAAGTTCGCAATCACAGTGCTACTCTAACATAGAAGCCCAAGCTAAGCACACCATTCCAGAAGAGATGTGACAATTCCCCCAAGGCAATAGCAGACACAGCAGCCAACCTTCCCCAGTGACCTTATTTCTCATATAAAGAGCTGGTGGATGTTTGGCTTCTGATTTACATAAATAAGAATATTGCCCATTGCTGTCTTGGATTCTACAAGCTCGAGGTCTGGATACCCATTCCTTGCCTGAACTACTCTGTGCTTCATTAAAGCTTACGCCACCAGGAAACTGAACTCAGATCAATAAGGGAAGATGGATGATCTCATCAGAGACAGTTATTAAAAGGGGATTTACAAGTTTCTTGCCAATGACTTGAACATTTAAATAAAGAAGAAGTTATCTCTGTATATCCTCCTTCCAAATATTTAACTCTGCACAGAAATCCCCTACACTATATTTGAATCCAAAAGTGATAAGGACTTTCTTTTGGGGGGGGGGGGGAAGAGCGAGAAGGCGCAACACGAGACTGTTATCTCATCACATCACAAGATGATTGATGGATCACAAGCCCAACATTAACACTGTCGTATATTTTTCAATCTTGGCGCTTTCCATCATATCGCAATGAAGAAACTTTCACACTTACACGGGACACACTGAAATGTGTGTTGGGTTGTGGGATTTAATTGTGTGGGTGCTGAATTATCGTTCCCAGCAGACTGAGTCTGTAAAGCCAACAGAGAGGGATTTGGAGAATCCGAAGTGCGGAATTGTGTAGAGCAGGGATGGGGAACGATGGCCTTTTTATGGTTGTAACTTCAACTTCCAGAATTCCTGGCTGGCTCAGGAATTCTGGGAGTCAAAGTTTACAAATCACAAAGAGGCCATCATTCCCCACCTTTGGTGTAGAGGATCAGTTTCCTCAGCCTGTTCAAGAGAGGACCTTCAGTTACATGGCTTGAGCTGCTTAGGTTTTCCATGGTCAAGGCCAATGGTGGTCCAAGTGAAAATATACCAAGGATGGGGCTACCTGAGATCTCCATGCAAAGTTCCTTCTTTCTTGATATACTACAAAAACTGAGTTTGCCCTAAAGATGGTAACAGCTGATCAGCTGGCTGGTGGGGGGAAAAACAATGGGATTTGTCTTCTCTGTTCTACTGGAACCAGTTTATTTAAATCTAGATTAAAGCAGGAATCCCAAGCAAAACAATGACGCTTTTATACCAAAACAAATGGAGCAGTATACACTAGTCACACAATTTAGTATTTTACAAATGTCGTTGCCTAAAGTTTGATGTTTTTGTTTTTCTTTGCATACAATTAAACAGATGCTTGCTTCAAATGCCTCCCAGACCAAGGGAGAGATATTATTCTCACCATTCTAATAGCCTCTTGTTAAAAGCACCTTGTGGTATTCTCCTCTTTCCACCATCTATGGGAATCTGAGGACCAGCGGAGGCTTGCTTTTTGTACAATGGCGAAAATCTTGAAATTCCCATGTGCCCACCAGCTGCACCGCAAGCCGTGTTGCCTTCTGGCTTCCTACTCTTGGGATGAGGTCACTTGCAAAAGGAGGAAGTTCTGATGGGAACAGACAACTGATGCATCTGGCATGGGGGCCCTGTCTTGGTCAGCCAACCTTTAGCCAAGCACCGTGGCAGAACATCTCTGCAACCCCTTGATGTTAATCAAGGAGACAATGCAAGGAAGATTGCGTTGCAAATGTTCTTCCATCTGGCTCCAAATAATCACCTTCTCGAGAACTTCCTTTTTCTATTGTCAATGTTAAGTTACCCAGATGTTACATAAAAGTGTTTCTCGGAACGCAAGATCTTGCCTGCATCAAAGCTTACTGGTAGAACTTCTTCTTTTATTGGGAATGGGGTTCAAAATTGCATAAGAACAATATTAAAAAAGAAACAAAACACCAAAGACAGAAGTTTATAGGCAAGAATTCTTGTTCCTCTCGGTGCCTCACCCTTTTTCTTAGGCACTCCCTAGATTTGTACACAAGGCTAAAGGAATTGGAAAACAGCTTCTCCCTCCAGACTTGCATCCAGAATAGCTTTTCTTCTTGGCCAGAACTTCAGGAGTTCAGCTGTGATCAGAAAAGTAAGGGTGGCCCTTAGCTTGCCAGGATTCGCTTGACTTTTAAAGGATGTTGCTGCCTTGGGATGATACAAACAGCATCGTCAAAGACATCCAGAGAGTTCTGGGTTGAGCAAAAGGCTCAACGGTTGAAATATTCAGATCCTTAGGAGATCCAGCAAGGAAAGTGACAGATTTATCAGAAGAAAAACAGTCTGAAAACAGACTGCAGGAAATGACTTCAGACTGCATGATTCATTCAGATGGGCCATGTCACAACACAGGCCCTGTCACCGTGAACATTTAGTGTGAAAAAAGAGAAAATCCAGAAGGATCTTGCAGTGGAATCTTGCATGAAGAACCGAGGTGGCGCAGTTGTTAGAGTGCAGTACTGTAGGCTACTTCTGCTCACTGCTGGCTGCCTGCAATTTGGCAGTTCGAATCTCACCAGGCTCGAGGTTGACTCAGCTTTCCATCCTTCCGAGGTGGGTAAAATGCGGACCCAGATTGTTGAGGGCAGTAGGCTGACTCTGTAAACCGCTTAGAGAGGGCTGTATAAGCACTGTGAAGCGGTATATAAGTCTAAGGGCTATTGCTATTGCTGCTATGAAGACTTTGTCTTAAGGTGGACAACCTGGGATTCGAAGCCAGAAGCAATCACGTAAACCTCGCTTTTCTGTTCCCTGGAACCATCTTGATCTTAACAGGTGAAAACCAGTGCTACAGATTTCTGCCATTTTGAACAAGAATGTGGACTTCAAAATCCATCATCACAATCCACTTTCATGCTAGCTGGACAGTAAAATAAAAAATACTGATAGGGTCATCCTGCTGCTAAAATGAACTATACTGTAGACTAGACTTCATTCTGATTAAATATTTCTAAGTTGAAGGGGTTCTCTCTATTTAAAACCAGTATTTCATACTGAAGTCCTATGTATGTTTACACTGGCAAGATTCAATAGTCAGTGAGTTCATTTTATGACCTACCTACTCTGCTTTTTAGGAATTTTTACCAATTCTGAGGGACCTGAATACACAATGTCATTCTCAACATACCAAAAAGGTAACTACTACTTTTTTTTCTTGCTTTGTATCAAAGGAAGCAAAGAAGCAAGGGACTCAACCAAACAGGGGCATTGGTTATTCCTATTATTCCTTAATTACATTTATTATAGCCACCCACGCCAATAAACCTTGGACAGTTACCTATCTTGCTAAAACACTTGGCTAGCATTGTTGCTTTGTAATTTATACTCTGGGCCCACAGGGCCTTAACCAATCACAATACTTGAAAGACTTTGGCTAGCACTGTAGCTTTGAAATCTAGACAGTGATATCTTTCTTAAGCTGACTTCGTTTCCAGCCAGTATCACCAGAGGAGACAAGCAGCTTAAGACTGTCATGCAGAAAGGCCAAATGACCAAAAAAATAAAATAAAATGCTAATGGTCTTCAAAGAAAAAAATAAGAAAGTCCAGTTGCCTCCTGAAGAAGCACCTTTGGGACAACCATGACCTGGATGACTGAGAATCTCTACAGACTTTTAGCTATACAATTTGGGATGAACATCCTTTGGATGGTGTGGGAGTAGGAATGGCTTTCCAGAGGAAAAATTGCAGACTACAGGAACCAGGAGCACCACTCTGGTGACCCTGAGGACACAGATAAATCTCCAAGTGCTTCAAGGACCCTCTAAAAGGATGCAAATGACCAGTTGTCTGCAAGGAGTATAAATCCTTCCATTCCCCCACTATCATGTCAGAGCTGAAGAAGCTTCTTGGATGAGAAGTGAAATGTCTTCAAAGAAAATACAAGAAAGCCCAGTTGCCTATTGAACAAAAGAAAAGCACCTTTGGGAAGATCATATGGCTTAGCAGCCAAAAAAAGAAACACCAGTAGAAGAGCTTCAGTAGATCTATTGAGCCCATTTTCATCTTACCTTTCTAAAGTCCACCTCGTCCAGACCATCATTGGAGAGAGGAAAAAGTTCAGAGTCACTCCCGGATCCTTTCTTAAGGATGCCTTGTGAGGAAGAACCATCGCCAGTTAATCTGTCTTCTAGAAAATGATTGCTTTCTGGAAGAAGACAAAATTAAAACACCGACATGGGTATCATTACAATCAGAGAGTGCAAATCAAATCAAATACTATGGAGATATGAACTGCAATGTGGTCTACCATGAACTTCAGGGCATCTCAAGATGTTGGAGAATCCCAGGGAAATGACGCAATGACACCAAGTGGACTGCTAACTAGACTCCAGAACAGCATCTTTAATGTCTTCACCTAAAGACAGTAGTCCAACATAGAGGATAAGGCCCAAGAGGTATAATGGTTCAGTCTACCGACAGAGAGGAAAACTTGTGTGGAGGTCATCAGAAGAGGAAACCAGGGAACTATCTATCCTGATGAATAACAGGACTGAACACTCAAGACCTAAAAGAGCCCTTGCCAGAGACATTTTAAATTCTTATGACTCCTTAATGTTTCCATAGCATTTTCTAGCTTTCGCAGCAATTCTCATATAATATATCCAGTCAGTAATTTTTCCACCAGTCCTGCAGCATATGTCAAATCATTTGCCAAAAAGTACAATGAAAATGCAGTATAAATGTCTACATCCAGGACATTTAAACCCCGAAAGGGGAGAGAAAGATTCATTCTTTGGGTGACCCGGATAAAATGTGCAAAACTTTCCATAATCTTCTTTCTTATTCTGCAGCTCTCTCTCTCTCTTTCTCTTTTTTTTCATTATTATTCTACTTTAAAGCATTTTAAGGCAGTAGAAAAAAGAAAACGTGCCAGATATTATTAAGGAACTGCATTTTATTTTATATATTCAGTTTCTGTAGCTGCCTATCCCAGCCAAGTGACTCTGGGTAGCTACAGTTTTACCACCTGCAAGACAATCCAGCCAATAAGATAGGTCTGTTCTGTTAGCCATGTTTATTTACTTATAAACAGAGAATTATTTTAACCCAGTATTTCTTCCATAAGATAAAAGTAAAGGTTCCCCTCACACATAAGTGTTAGTCATTCCCGACTCTAGTGGGCGGTACTCATCTCCGTTTCAAAGCCGAAGAGCCAGCGCTCTCCAAAGACATCTCTGTGGCCATGTGGCCGGTATGACCCAATGCCGAAGACGCACACAACACTGTTACCTTCTCACTACCTATTTTTCTACTTGCATCATTTTACGTGCTTTCAAAACTGCTAGGTTGGCAGAAGCTGGGACAAGTAACGGGAGCTCACTCCGTTACATGGCTCTAGAGATTCGAACCGCCGACCTTACTGATCGACAAGCTTAGCCACTGAGCCACCGCATCCCATTCCATAAGATAAAGGTGTGCAAATAAGAACTCCGGTTCCAGTTTTGACCTGTGAATATCAATCTTCTAAAGAAAATGTTTTCTCAGATGCCCAAAGGTTTCCACGCTTACTACCCATTTCTAAGATCAGGACAAGCAGATTTTTTTAAACTATGAAATCAAGAAGACTAATTCTTTTTTCATCAAGACTTTGGCCTAAAAGATTTCAGGCAGTCAATTATGAAACTTTCGCAAGAATCAATTGTCTGCAGTGGATATACCAACGTTTCTCAACCTTGGCAGCTTAAAGAATATTGACTTCCAACTCCTAAATTCCCTAGCCAGGATGGTGGCTGGAGAATTCTGGGAGTTGAAGTCCACACATCTTCAAACTGCTAAGGTTGAGAAATATTCGGGTGTATAATGTTATATTAGATTATTATTAGAGTTGGAAGTGATCTTGTAGGTCAGTGATGACGAACCTTTCTTTCCTCGGGTGCCAAAAGCGTGTGTGCACGGACTATCATGCATGCGTGAGTGCCCACACCCATAATTCAATGCCTGGGGAGGACGAAAACAGCTTTCCCCACCTCCCTGGAGGCCCTCTGGAGGCTGGAAACAGTCAGTTTCCCACCTTCTGGTGGGCCCCGTAGGCCTGTTTTTCGCCCTCCCCAGGCTCCAAAGGCTT
>JANHGD010001691.1:81347-93949 GCA_027560375.1 Imantodes cenchoa
AAGGTTGGAGACCACTGGTATAGGTCACTTCAGATGCTGAGGCTTTAAGGGATGGTTTTGATCAATTAGCTGTGTACTAAGACATCTGAGAGATATAATCCTTTAAAAATCAGATGGCAATATTTTTACAAAATGTTCTATGTCTTATTTTAAACTGAAAATATTACCCTGAATTGCATGTTATACAAAACTGCAGTATTATGTGTATGAACAAGAACATATGCTCAGGACTCTAATACTGCTCTCCACTCTCCTTACCTAACATAACAGGGAGAAATAATTTGGTTTTCAAGTTAGAAGATTCTTTATTTTAACTTTACATAAGATTAGAAAATCTGTTTTAAAGATAATTATGGCCTTCTTAAACAGATGGAGGGGGGGAAGCAGGCAGTTTTTATAGCTTACTGTTCGTCATGAAGGAAATAGGCAAACTGTGATACTAAATCCTTTTTGTGGTCTGAAGAGGCCAATCCAACATGGGCTACTCTACTATTTTGACAAGAAATTTAGACAAAAATCTGTATCATGAATCTTAAAATAGACTTAATTATATCGGTAGATCCAAAAAATGAAAGAAAAATTCCAGAACACCCTGTCCATCATGATTCTTAATATACTATCCAAAAATGCTAACTGCAGTCTATGATTGCCAAAAAATGTTCATCAACTATATACAGCATCACATTGGGAATCTGCTCACCAAAAAATTAGATTTTAGTTTATTTTTCTTATTTGTATGGAAGGGAAAGCGTGAGCCCCATGTTTGAGCAGGTTTTTTCTTGCTCATGCATGTAATTATAGTTTACTTATGGAAATTACTTATGGAAATTATAGTTACATATGCTTACATTTGTATTCTTCAAAATGGATTTGTCAGATTATAGTGTCTTCTGACTAAAGATTGGATGGGCTTGAGACATAATTTTGAACTTACAAATTACCTAGTAAACTAGTAAAGTATCACTTGTTATTCTGCAATATTTTGATTTTGTTTTGTGCCTGCAGACTTGTAACTATTGCAGGTGCTAGAAACTGAGAGATGCCATTCTGACATCTTGGACATTCATTGTCTCCATATATCTGATTATGTGTATTTATATCTTATACTCGAGTTTTGTGGTGCTGTGTCTTCTTAGATTTGCCTGCCCAAGGAGCAATAATGGGTTGCTCTACAAATGTTCTGTCTTGCTTCTTTTGGAAACCTCATATGCTGTAGGTGTTTGAGGAACATATTTGTTTAGAAGATAGGTTGATTTTTTTCCTAAGTAAATATGTATTGTGTTGCAGCATTAACTTTTAGGAATTACTATTCTCTAACTCTATTGTAGTTTTATTCATAATGACATGTTTTTCTCCTTAGCTGAAGTAGTCTGAAAAACATTGATTAAACTTTGAAACTGCCAGATCTACCTAATATATTTGTATTTGACAGCCATTTATTATTATTGATTTTCTTAATATTTTCCTGAACTGGGAAAGCTTTGTAAAACAAAACATTATTGCACAATTTTCCTTGCCACAAGATTTTATGCACGCCACCTTGTCAAGAACAGTAGTCCATGCTGGTTTTAAAAACTCAAGTAATCATGTTTATTGGGGAAGGTATTAGGAAGTTTAATGGGAATAGAGTTGTATAAGAAATAAATTAAAATGATATTTAAGTTAATGTAATTTGGTACTGTTGCTGCAGTCTTGATTCTTAAAAGGGTATGTGCAGTGCTGAAGTTTTTCTGCTTCTTTTTTTGAAGAACATATTTAAATGGTTTGTAATATCATTAATGACTATATGTAGATTTGATCCTGCACATCTTAGTGTGACTTCATCTAATTGGTATTTCCAAACAAGATTGATAACCATCAGTTTTAAAAATTAATAACGTGCATATATAGCCTATGTGGTGCCTAGGGATATTTTACCACACAAAGATGATACTAACACTTGTTTAATTTCTTAAATAATAGGTACATAAATATGGAGGGCTTTTGGCATTAAAGATGACACATATTGGACTCACATTCTTTCCCCCTGCTATAATTCTAGTGGTTGATTGTTTTGATAATTATTCCTTTATTAGCCTCTTGAAATATAGTATTTTCTAAGGCTATAATCCTTTAAAAGATCTGACCCAATCTCTTACTGAAGATATAACAATTTAAATATATAACATGAGATTCCTTCTTTTGTAGTTAGTGATAGCTAGTATTTATTTGACTTCCAAGACCACCCACTCATTGAATCAGAATGACTTACCTTATAAGAGATGAAAGCAGAAATCACATCTTTCATTGAAGAATAGATGAAACATTGGTAGTAGCCACTTACCAGTATCTTGAGAGCTACTGAAGTAAATCATTATTATGCACAGGCAAGATTAGGGTTCCAAAATCGGGGCCTTTCCCAAGGGCTAACCTTCACACACTGGGGTGAGAGGGGGATTAAAGAATTTGGGAAGAATAAGTCAATATTGTTAGCACTTTAGCCATTGCTTCAGTTCTGTTAACTCTGACTTACCAGACAATTTTTTTTTATACCAGACAAATGTTTAAACAATTGCAGATGTTCCCATGCAGGCAAAAATGTCTCCATCTATAATATCTGTGGGTGGATTTCAAAATTTTCAGTGATTCTATATCATTGCTTAGAAAACTTGTGAATTGGGGCTTTCTAGATAGCCTTGTGTCTGGGGTAGATCTAAGCAATAGAATTAAGGAAGACCCTGGTGAAGTCTCTTTCCATGATTTTAGAGGAGGATAGATGTTTGAAGGGACTTTCTTTTAGTGGCATAGCTCTTAAACTGTATTGTGGATACTTTAAGAAAAAGGTATGATTTGTAACTGCTGATAGAAGAGGAAATACAGCAAAGGGGCAGTAATCAAAACCAAATGTTGCTACTGTACAGAAAACTTTTTTTTTACTTGTTTAAAAAATAGCATTCTTAAAAGGCCATCACAATGTTTATTGAACATAATTCAAGATTCTGTATATGTGCTTGTAAATTGGTATTGATGTATGATGTATCCTTTAAAAAAAAAAAGCCTGTATGACTTGCTTTAAAAAAATAAATTAGTTGCATATGTGACTTTTTTTTTAAAACTCCAGGTAAATGGACCAGATGGCATCCTCCAGAATGGGGCAGTGGATGATAATGTGCCTAAAACCAGCCAACTTCTTGCTGAGCTCAATTTTGAAGAAGATGAGGAAGACACTTACTACACCAAGGACCTTCCTGTACATGCCTGCAGGTGAGATAGTGGAGCCTGGTGTTAGGAGAACAGGGTATCAATTTAATACACTGGGGAAGCTTTCTCCCTGTGGCTAGTGAGTGATTTACTTTTTCATTTCCCGTACCATTTTGCCACCCCATCACCAGTATCTAGTGACTCTCTCCATAGGCTACTGGGGTATATTTATGCCCTCACATAGAACCTGGGCAAGCATGCTGGGATTGATAAAATGGTTTTTATCAGTCAATTAAAGGATTTACAATAGGTTCCTGTTAGGTTATATTAAAATTAATGATCTTGTATGAGGTGCAGTCTTTTTATCCGATGGGATTGCTGTTGCCTTTTCTTGGACCTAAAAGCTCTTATTCCATGTTTTATGTAGTTCTGTATCTGACCCTTTAAGGTGCCTTAATGCATCAGATCATTTTTTAAACACATTGCTTCTGACTCTCTAAGAATATTGCATTTATGCTTTACTGCCTGCAGAAGTTGTGAGTGCTCTAACACTGGAGATTTTTAAGAAGAGTTTGGACAACCATTTGTCTGAAATGGTATAGAGTTTCCTGCTAAAAGACCTTCAGGGTCCCTTCCCATTCTGTTCTGTTTTTCTGAAGCTTGGAACATTAAATTGGTTTGATTATGCCATACTTGGCAGTGTTTAGTTGAATACGTTGTATTCTCTAACAATGCATTTTGAATGTCTGAACATACTTTTTAAGCTGCTGTGCTTATGTTGACTGTATTATTATTATTATTCTCATCCTTTCTATTACCTGTCTCCTCTTATTTATGACTATAATCCTGTTGCTTGTATCTTTACGATTTATATTGTTTTATTTAGTTTCCTAATATGATTTGATTGCTTATTTAGTATCCTATGTCTATCACTGTGTTGTATCTATATGATTCTTGATAAATGTATTTTTATATACACTGAGATCTTACGCACCGAAGACAAATTCCTTGTGTGTCCAATCACACTTGGTCAGTAAAGTATTCTATTCTTTCCCATTCCCCTTCGACATTGATCACAAGGGGCTATATTGCCACACAGGGCACGTTGTGATAGTATAATGTCCAGAAAGTTAATAATGCTTCTGCCAGCTTTCAGAAGCAGTGACATAGTAGTATTTGTAATTCCTTAATCAGTTTGTATGGGTGAGTGTCATTGATTTCCTCTCCTTGAAGTAGAATTGATTTACAGCTATGGTCCCTCTATGTTTTCCTTAGCTACTGTGGCATCCATGACCCAGCTTGCGTGGTCTATTGTAACACCAGCAAGAAGTGGTTCTGCAATGGACGTGGGAATACCTCTGGCAGGTAAATATTCACATTCACAAAGAGAACATAATTCACTTCTGTTAAATGTATGAACATAGAAAGCTTTCAGGTGCTAATTCAAATAATTGGTTCACTTTTGCTGTTAGCAACTATCCAAAATCTTGAGGGAGAATTTGCGCCAATTGAGCTTAGGCCCCTGTTGATTATAAGTACTTGTACTCTATTGTTGAATTATGGGACTTCTCAGTTATTGCAAAAATCCAGTCTCACTTGAAAAATGCTTTCTACAATATGGCTTAAATCTTACCAACATTTTAGTAGGGCGCACTTGTTAGCGCTAAGTCCCCATAAGGTGTTTTCTATTATGTATGCAGAAGTCTTATAGTATTTCATAAAATACAATCCTTTAATGTATTATGAATAGGGAAACAATAGCAGTAAGAAACAGTAATGAACACTATTTGACTTAAATACAGGTAGTCCTTGACCTATGACCATTCATTTAGCAACTGTTTGAAGTTACAGTGGCATTGAAAAAAGTGCCATGACTGCTCATTGCTCTTATAACTATTGCTGTGTCCCCCCTGGTCACTTCATCAAAATTTGAGCACTTGGCAACTGGCATATATTTATGACAGTTGCAGCATGTCGGGTCAGATTGCCATTTGTGACCTTCCCAGCTGGCTTCTGACAAGCAAATCTAGGGTGGGGGGAAGCTGGATTGACTTAATAACTGTGATTCACTTAATGGCCATAGCAAAATGGTGGTAAAATTGGGCATGACTCACTTAACAATTGCCTCATTTAGTAATTCCAGACCCAATTGTGATCAAAGCTACCTGTGTCATGAAACAAGTTAAAATTAGCATCTTAACAGACTACATTTATCATGTAGTCAAGTGTGCAGAGATGGAGGAACGTACCAATTTGTACTAGAGCATGGGAATTGTATTGAAAAGCCCCTTTTTTCAACACTATCAAATTGCTGGCACTAGCACTCTTCATTAGTAGGGCCTTTGTGAAGGTTCTTAAGAGCAAGACACTTGATACAGATGTAGATGGCCTGAGTAAGCTGGGTCCAGGCAGTTATGGTTCTAAAGATCAAAAGCTGCACTTTGAATTGGGTCTGAAGATACATGAACAACCAATGCAATTGATACTGTATTAGGTGTCACATGGTTTAGCTGCTAGTTTTCCATGAACAGTTGAGCTAATTGCATTATGCACTACTTCCAAAGGCATTTGCAAGTAAATTCTGTTAAATAATCTTAACTTGAATGCTGCTAGCGAAAAAGCACTTGAGGAAAAGTGTATCTCTGGAAGGTTTCACAGGCCACATTTTATTTGTTTATATTCGTCATTGTTTTTATAAATAACGCAAGGTTTGGACATCTACTATACTCCTCCCTTCTATTTCCCGACAATACCAACCCTGTGAGGTGGGTTGGTCTGAGAGAGAGTTACTGGCCCAAAGTCACTCAGCTGGCTTTCATGGGTGAGGCAGGACTAGAACATGGAGTATCATCTGGCTGATACATCTTGCTAATCATGACTGTCTGCCAGGAAGTTCAGTAAGACCTTCACATTGTTCCTTGTGTTACCCAGAACGGATGGTTTACTTAACTCCACTATTTATTTGCTGCCTTGAGTTAATTTGTAAAAATAACAAAGACAGGCTATAAAATATCCTCTTTGCTTGAATTCTAGTGAAAAGAAGGACTAGGGGTGCCATGATAGCAATCTTCCAATATTTGAGAGGCTGCCACAAAGAAGGGGTGTGTGTGTGTCAGCCTATTTCCCAAAGTACCAGAAGGCAAGACAGGAAACAGTGGATACTAACTAATCAAGGAGACAAGCAACCTAGAACTAAGGAAAAGTTTCTTAACAGCACAATTAATCAGTGGACCAGTTTGCCTTCAAAAGTTGAGGATGTTCCCTCACTGAAGGCTTTCAAGAAGAGACTGGATAGCCGTTTGTCTGAAATGGTATATAGAGTCTCCTGCTTGAGCAGGAGGTAGGTCTAGAAGACCTCCAAGGTCCCTTCCAGTTCTTGTATTCTGAATTGCACTTCCTTTGTTTTTCCAATATAAATAAGGAGTTTTGTGTTTACATTTCAAAGAAAACTTTGGTTGTGCAATCATTGTTTTGCAATGTTTCTGTCTTTTGTCAGTCACATTGTGAACCATCTTGTGAGAGCCAAGTGCAAAGAAGTGACTCTTCATAAGGATGGTCCTCTGGGCGAGACAGTCTTGGAATGCTACAATTGTGGCTGTCGTAATGTGTTTCTTCTTGGATTCATCCCGGCCAAAGCTGACTCCGTGGTCGTTTTGTTATGCAGGTAAGAGAATTTTTGCTTTTTAGAAATAAATTATTTGAATGATGATCACAAGACACTATTAAGTATATACTTTAATGTAGTTTTTAATTGAGTAATAGTTTCTGTGTTTGTCTAATATATTTCTCTCATATCCTGATTGTGCAGGCAGCCTTGTGCCAGCCAGAGCAGCTTAAAGGACATCAATTGGGACAGCTCACAGTGGCAGCCCTTGATTCAGGATCGCTGCTTCCTTTCCTGGCTAGTCAAAATTCCTTCAGAACAGGAACAACTGAGGGCCCGGCAGATCACAGCTCAGCAAATTAACAAACTAGAAGAACTGTGGAAGGTGTGTTTGAGAGATTCAGGTTGTCCATGGAGATAAAACGGGAGCTAGAAGATATCATCTAAGACATAAGCAGATATATTTGGGACAGACAGACAGATAGACAGACAGACAATACTGGATTCAGAATTCAGCTTCCTGAGTATCCTTGGTTTCTTTCTAAATCAAGTTTTCGGATTGTGAAGATGCTCTTAAAGTTTTGAATACTAAAACCAGTAAGGTGGTTGAATAAGAAGACCAGTTGTTGGGGGATTGAAGCTTTGTCTAGATCCTAATCGGCAAAAGATGAATTCTGCAAATTGAGCAGAATTCGCACAATCTGTACAAAAGTATTTCTTTCCCATAGTATATAATTAGGATTTCTGGGTGATTTTGGTCAAAGGTGGATATGGCCTGTTGTTATTATTTGCAGTATTCTTTTGTTTAGTAATTTAAATGGGCATGCTTTGCATTTCATTGTTTTGTGATATGTGATAAAATATGTGATAAGATATTCCTAGTATTTAGTTCCCTCATCTTGGAAGGATTCCCATAAACCAGCTGGAGAAGTTGGGTTTAGCATCCTGTTGTCTGTGGTTACAGGAAAACCCATCTGCCACTTTGGAGGACCTGGAAAAGCCTGGGGTTGATGAAGAGCCACAGCATGTCCTCCTTAGATATGAAGATGCTTATCAATACCAGAACATCTTTGGTCCTCTGGTCAAGCTTGAAGCAGACTATGACAAGAAATTGAAGGAATCTCAGGTAAAATGGATAAAAGGAAGCAGCCCCTTGAAATAGTTTGGATTGGTGAAACTGAACAGCATGCTCGCGGGAGGAGGGGTTGTGAGAGTAAGCTTCTGAAAGACACTATAATTCATAAGTTTGGAAGGCATTTGAAATACAGTTGATATAAATATTTTGAAGCATTTGAACCGTATCCATAGTTTCATTAGTCATTGAGTCCTGGAGTTGGTGTTGGGTACTTACTATGTTTCTCTGATATAATTTTTAAGCAGAAGACTTGTTCAGTTGCTAAGTTATGTCCATCTCTTTATGACCCATGGATCATAGAATGCCAGCCTCCCCTGTCCTCTCTTCCAGAGTTTGCCCCAATTCATGTTCATTGCATCAATGACACTATCTAACCATCTCCTCCTCTGCCGTTCCCTTCTCCTTTTGCCTTCCATCTTTCCCAACATCAGAATCTTTTCCAATGAATCTTAATTTGGTAGCCAGAGCATCTGAGCTTCAACTTCGGTATCTGTCCTTCCAAAGGAAGTCAGGGTTGATTTCTTTTAGGATTGACTGATTTAATCTCCTTGCAGTCCAAGGGACTCTCAAGAGTCTTCTCCAACACCACAGTTCAAAAGCATCAGTTCTTTGGTGCTCAGCTTTCCTTAGGGTCTAACTCTCACAGCCATACATTACTGCTGAGAAAACCATAGCTTTGACTATCAGACAAGTAGGTTAAGCTTGTATCTTGATAGGTGGAAATGTCAACTTCTGTAATGCAGCCTTATCTGCTTGCACTGGGCATTGTAAATGGTTACATGTTCATTTCAGCATCATGAATACATGGGCCTCTATTGGTAGCTTCAGTGTTATATTTTCTGCAGATTGTTTTTGTTATAGTTGAGCTGCTTTCGATAAGTGCTTTGTTGGGAGAGTTATTCTGCGTTCCTTGAAGAAATTTTTTCTGAATTATTGAATTTGTATTCTGTTCTATCTTAAAGTCTGAGTACAGACAGTGATCTGCTATATGCACGTATTGTTCTTCAGTAGAAAGCAACAGGCATGGCAACAAATATAATCTGGGGAAAAAAGGTGGGCTATTAATAGATTAGAAGTGGGCAGTCTGATAGTTCTAAAGCTGCATGTGGATTTTGTGCATTTGCAAATAATAAAGTGAGAAGTGAACTAGACGGTGAATAGGAAAAGAGCAGTTGTCTATGAATTAGAAGCAGCTCCACTGAATTAATCAGATTAATCAGTCCCCTTAATATTGTTACCGATGCATTTGAAATCTTCCTGCAAGCATTGAATCGAACATATTTCTACAAAAAGTCAGCAAAGAAGATTACAAATCTGTTTATATGAGTGATCCATCCACTGGAATAAAATAAGAGATAAAAGGCCAGATCAGCTTTGATTCTAGTTAAAGAATCAAAAAATAAAGAATTGCCTATCTTTATTTTAGACTCAAGACAACATTACTGTGAGATGGGATCTTGGTTTGAACAAGAAAAGGATTGCCTACTTCACCCTGCCAAAGACTGATTCAGGTCAGACTGGAATTAGCAATATCAATAAGTTTAAAAGAGTGGATTGGGTTAATAAAAATCACTGGGCAGATGATACCATAATGCAGTGCTATCTTCAAAAAAATATTCAAAGTTATTTACTGTCTCCTCAGATATGCGTTTGATGCAAGGAGATGAGATCTGCCTGAGATACAAAGGGGACTTGGCCCCACTGTGGAAAGGAATTGGCCATGTGATTAAAGTTCCTGATAGTATCCTTTTTAATTTCACAAGATGGAGGAAGATGAAGAATGAGAATGTACTAGCTGGCAAATGGATTTACTGTCAGATTTTTGTAGTAGAATTATGAATGACTATCTTTTTTCTTGGTAGTCAAATAGAAAATTAAAAGATGCTTAACTTTTTGGGTTTTGCCTCTGTTAACATTCAACTTACCTATAATTCTCTGCCTGGTTATCTTTCCAGGCCATTAATAGGGGTAGTAGATTCTAGTAGTATACTATGAACCTTCGTGTTAATAAATTAAATAAATAAAATATGATTCTGTAAAGTTATGCACCAGTCTATGTGCAGCAGCGAGAAGGCACGTAGTGCCTTAGATTTTTCTGAAATTACTGCTTAACAAGCTTTTGTAGATTACGGTGATGAAATTGCAATTGAGTTGAGAAGTAGTGTCGGTGCTCCTGTGGAAGTGACTCACAATTTCCAAGTGGATTTTGTATGGAAATCAACATCCTTTGATAGGTTGGTGCAGTTTTATTTAGGGGGCAACTCTTGATTTTGCTTTTGGGGGGAGGGTGAGACGGTGCCAAAGTGCACACTTGTGTCTCTTTTTTTCAGAATGCAGAGTGCCCTAAAAACATTTGCTGTGGATGAAACATCGGTTTCTGGCTACATCTATCACAAACTTCTGGGTCATGAGGTGGAAGATGTTATAATTAAATGTCAGTTGCCAAAGCGCTTCACAGCTCAAGGACTTCCAGATCTCAACCATTCTCAGGTTTGTCCTGTTCCACAGCAAACCCAAGAATTGGCATTAGAGTTTCAGGTGTTGGGTTTGTAACCCGTTTGACTTCACAGTTGTCTTTACCTTTATTGTCAGGTGTATGCAGTGAAGACTGTTTTGCAGCGTCCCTTGAGTCTTATCCAGGGGCCCCCTGGCACAGGCAAGACTGTGACATCAGCCACAATTGTGTATCACCTGGCAAGGCAAGGAAATGGGTAAGAGAGAAAGGACACGCTAGCTCACAACCCAGAGGGCAGAATAGATTTACTGTAATCTATGATTAAAAGTCTGTGCTTTGGAATGTGGATGTGACACCGGTGAATGGAGATGGGGCTTTGACCATGCAGCTTCCATCTCTGACCACCCTATCAGAACTTTCAAAAAGTCTAATGCTTCTGTCCAGATTCTAGCAACTGTTAAAGAGGTCAGAGATGGGCTGGAGTTCCTTTTTTTTTTTTTTTTGGCTCAACCATAAATCTGCTCGTCTTCATTGTGGATGCTTGTGCTGTCCTTCATAAAAGCCAGTCAGGTGTAGTGGTTCAGGGGCTGGCCTACAAATCAGGAAATTGTGAGTTCTGGTGCCATTTTAGGCATGAATGTTGACTGGGTGACTTTGAGCCAGTCTCTCTGTCAGGCCACCTCACAGGGTAGTTGTTGTGGGGGAAATAGAAGGAGGAAGAAATAGGATGTACTTTTGCTGCCTTGAATTATTTATGAAGTAATAAAGGCAGGATTAAAAAAAATCTAATATTGGCAGATCTGTTTTTGTAATCTCTGTTAGCCCTTTGTTTGCATTAAAATTACAGTTTTACAAGCGCTATCCCAAATGTAATAAAAAAAGAGGTTTTGGTTGGATGGAATTGCTTGCTCTCAGTTTTTCACCTAATCAGAGTTTCATGCTATTTTCAAAGGCCTGTGTTGGTTTGTGCTCCAAGTAACATCGCTGTGGACCAGCTGACAGAAAAAATACATCAGACGGGGCTGAAGGTGGTGCGCCTGTGTGCAAAGAGCCGCGAGGCCATTGATTCACCTGTCTCTTTCTTAGCACTGCATAACCAGATCAGGAATATGGATAGGTAAGACTTTACTGGAAATGGTGTCGCCGGTATTTTTTATTTTTTGCATTCATTCTGATGGATCATAATTTCATATTTTCCACAACCCTTAAGCTTTAGGCATTATGCTAAGAGTTCTTTGCTCTAGGGTTGAGTTTATTAAAAGGAATGAAGTTCTTTGTGTCTGCAGGTTAACTTTGAGACAGACGTTTACATTTATTTTTTGCCTAACACTGCCTTTTTTCCTGTTGTGGCTAATGCCTCAGTGTTTGTTCTTGTTACCTTTGAATTGTGATACCTTAAAAGCAGGTTGCAACTTGATGAAACAAGGATAGTTGTAACATTTCCTGCACTTATAGCGTCCTAAGTAGTCCGTATTTTGTTTCTTAGCATGCCAGAGCTCCAGAAACTGCAGCAGCTGAAAGATGAGACTGGGGAACTGTCATCCGCTGATGAGAAGCGCTACCGAGCCCTTAAACGAACAGCTGAGCGGGAATTGCTAATGGTAATCATTTCCTTGTACTTAGCTGCCGTCCTGGTTCCTCACAGGACTTGATAGTCTGGCCTTAAGATTGCTCTGATGCAGGCAGGTGAGCTGTGTCTTTATTCATCTTCAGGGCACCAAAAACAAAGAGTGATCCTATCTCCAAACACTTAATTAAACCCTGGTGGGTACAGCATGCAATGCAAGGAAGCCGTATCATAGCTCAGTACAGAGAGTCAGGGGAGCAGTTGGTAGTAGCAGTGCCATATGTCCAACAATCCTGAAACTTTGTGGTTTTATCCCCCTTAGAATGCAGATGTCATTTGCTGCACGTGTGTTGGAGCCGGCGACCCAAGACTTGCTAAAATGCAGTTTCGTTCCATTTTGATCGATGAAAGCACACAGGCCACTGAGCCAGAGTGCATGGTGCCTGTTGTTCTTGGGGCAAAACAGGTAGGCTGGGGCTGCTTTAAAAATTACATTTAAAAAAAAATTTAAATCTTAAATTATTCAGTTTTTAAAGTTTTGTTGCATTGAATAAATTGTATATCGCCCAGAGCCCTTCTATGAGGGAGATGGGCAGTTAGTTAAGAACTTTGATATAGGTATAAGTAAATATTTGGAAATTCCACTTTTTAAAGGTTTTTA
>JANHGD010001695.1:32463-43162 GCA_027560375.1 Imantodes cenchoa
CAACCTTGAGCCTGGTGAGATTTGATCTGCTGAACTGCTGAACTAGCAGTCAGTTTCAGTGGCCTGCAGTATTGCACTCTAACCACTGCGCCACCTCAGCTCCTAGTAGTTGAAAAGGTAGTTGACATTTTTTGTTGCCTTGCTGCCCTAACCAAAAATCCCTCTCTCAAGAAAAGTTGCAGCTTGAGTCTGTAAGGGCTGCAATATAAAGGATAAAGTTTAGCCTCCTGCTGTGTACACATTCAGATTCAACCACCTTGCAATTTTTTAAAAACCTGCAAACAATGAGTTATACATGCAGTGGAACTTCGTGTAAATTATATAGTAGTGGGGCAAGGTAGACTTGTGTTCATACTAGTTGCAGCGCATTCCCCAATTTCGGATCAAAAGAATGTGACACGTGTATTTCAACCTAATGCTCTGCTAATGTTTTGACTATTGTAGTGATGTCTAGCCTTTTAGGCACCGAATGCCCAGAGCGCGCACATGCACACCCATAATGCAATACAAGTGCGACCCCCGTGTTCGCCACGCCCCCATGCATCCATGTGTGACCCCCTGTGTGCGATCTGTGCATGCTCACATGACCCCCGTGTGTGCACCCCATTCCCCATGTGCACGCCGCCCCATGCATGCATGTGCGACCCCATGCATGCGCATGCTACCCCTGTGTGCACCCTGCTCCCCGCACATGCATGCACATCTCCCACATGTGCCTGTGCATGCATGCACGACTCCCGCTTGCACCCTGCACATATGTGCACATCTCCCGCATGTGCCTGTCCCCTGCATATGCGCGGCAGAGACCCAAAAAGCAGCTGGCAGGCAGGAGGCGCACACACAGCTCAGCTGGGGCGACAGCCCGCGTGCCCGCAGAGAGTGCTCAGCATGCCACTTGTGGCACATGTGTCATAGGTTCGCCATCACGGGACTATTGGATTCTGGGAATTGTAGAATAGCAGACAGTAGTGTCTGGAGTGGGTGAATGTGGCTTGTCAAATCAAATAGCTGATAGCTGGTTGTAACATACAGTTGAACCCCTGCACCTTCTGTACAGATGTTGATGTGTTGCTGGGTAGTGCTTTGATCAGACTGCCGTGGGCATCCCCTTGCCTGTTCTAATTCCCCTGTGGATGCTGTTACTTATAGATCCATAGACAAGAAATTGGGGGGAACTCTTAAACTTCTGTTTATGATTCCCTAAAATGAGAAAATAATGTCTCCAACACCTCTCTCACATGAGTTATGTTATTAAGCTTAAGCAAGAAATAAACACACTGCCTTCTATACATTTTAATCTGTATATCACAGAGGGATTATAGTACCTCAGCCCTCCGTTGTGAAGATGCAGAAATAAAGTTCCCAGCTGAGCAAGTCTTGTTGCTGTTTTCTAATGTCCTGATGTGCCAGTTTGACCCAAAATAGATAAGGAGAGCACTATGGTTAGGAATGCACCATACCATTAGAATGTGATCACTCTAGTTTCTGGGTGCAAGAGGGAATATTCTTTGCTTATCACACTACTCTTTATGAGTTCATTTGACTGGAAAAACCTCTTTACCTAGTTGCAGCATCCAAAAGTTTTAACGTATTGGATTGCTTAGCACCGTTTTTATAATGTTCATGCAATCTGTTGTTTTTCTTTAAAGGCTGAGATCCGGGAGGGGAGAAATCGTAATTGGAAATGCTGGTACTATCCATGTCTTGTGACATTTGCCTGTATCAAAGGTCCCAGTGTCTTTCTGATGACTAACTTGAAGAAAAAGGCTTTGACACAACCCACTCTATTGTTGCTTTTTACCCAGTGACTTCTGGGAATTATCTTGCTTCCTGCCCCATGCCCATTCTTAGTGACTTGCCAAATATCTCTGGCTGATGCCCTGCATCTCTTAGAGGGGAGTGAGCAAGGGACACACTTTGAATGAAGGAGAAGTAAAGCAGCGTAGCATTAAACTGGCTGTAGAGAACTTTAGGGAGAACATGTGAGAATCCTCAGTGTGTCTGAACCTAGAACTTGATAAAGGCTCATTCGCAAGGTTGCTACTTTCCTGGACATTTCTTGTATAAAAGTTATTTGTGACCGATGTACAAGAAAAGGAGGTAGCTCCAGTGCCAAGAAAGAGTAGGAAAGAACAAAGAAACACTTTTCACCACTACTCCTTGCTGGACCTCATGGTAATTCAAAAGGAATTATTAAAGCAGTAAAGCTAAAGTTCAGCGTCTAACATTTTAGAAGCAGGGCTGAAACCATTAATCATTTTTGAGACATATAATTCATGAAAGATTGTTACTCAGACTTAAAAATATTTCTGACACAAAAGGACTGTTCATAGTGGACATCAGTATATCTTTTGTTTAGTAGAAATAGTGTTACTTACCTTCATTAAATATACTCAAACTGTGTTGTTCAGTATGCAACAGATATATCTGTATAGTATAGATTCATGGATGTCTTGTAGGGTCACATAGGAATTAAGTGTTCATTTCAATTATGACTCACACCATCATTCCTAAACTACTTCAATATTACAGAATAGTAGAGTTGGAGGTCTTCTAATCCAACCTGGCTCAAGCAGGAGACCCCATGTTCTTTTAGACAAATGGTGGTCCAATATCTTATTAAAATCTCCAGTGATGAGGACAATTTCTAGAAGCAAGGTGTTGTACTGATTAATTGTTCTAGCAGGAAATTTCTCCTCAGTTCTAGGTTGGTTCTCTCCTTGATTAGTTTCCATTCTTGCTTCTTGTACTGCCTTCTGGGGCTTTGGAGAATAGGTTGTTTCCCCCCCCCCCCTTCTTGTGGAAGCTCCTCAAATATTGGAACACTGCTATCATGTCACCCCTATTCCTTCTTTTCACTAGACTACTAGACATAGATCCAATTCCTTTGTTTTAGCCTCCAGCCCCCTAACCATCTCTGTTGTTCTCTGCACTCTTTCTAAACCTCAAAATCTTTTTTGTATTATGTTGATCAAAACTGGATGCAAGATTCAAAATGTGGTCCTACCAAGACATTATAAAGTGATATTAACATCTCCTGTGATCTTGATTCTGTGCCTCTGTTAATGCAGCCTAGGATTGTATTGTGGGTTTTTTGTCAGCTGCAACACACTGCTGGCTCATATTTAAGTGATTGTACATTAGGACTCCTAGACCTCTTTCACAGTTACTGCTATTGAGCCAGGTACCATCTATTTTGTATCTGGGCATTTGTTTTTTCTTGCCTAAGTGTAAGCCTTACTTTTCTGCACATTTCCCTCCATATACATGTAGTTCCATTAAGGAATGCACAATGAATGTGGTTTGTTATGAATCTGTCTGGTGGTGATGCTGTCTATTCCACGTTTTTCTATCTTATCAAGAAGTAGGTTGTGATCTACTTCGTTGAATGCCTTACTGAAGTTCAAGTATACTATGTCCACAGCATTTCTCTGATCCACTAATTTAGTCATTTTGTCAAAGAATGCAGTAAGATTGCAATGACATGTTTTTGACAAGCCCATGTTGGCTTCTGGTTGTAATGTTATATGAATTTGCCTTGAAAACAACTCCAATACTGCCATTGATGCAAAATGCAACAATCTCACCTACATACAGAGAGGGATAGTTCTAGGTGCATTAACACATCTTGCAGACTCTGCATTGGTTGCAAATGATTTCATGGCTCAATTCAAGGTTCTGATTTTGACCTAAAGGTAGTCCTCAATTTATAATTGCAATTGAGACTGGAATTTCTGTGATTAAGTAATAGCACTTACAGTTTTATACTGCTTCACAGTGCTTTACAGCCCTCTCTAAGCGATTTACAGAGTCAGCGTATTGCCCCCAACAATCATTTTACTGACTGCAGAAAGATGGAATGCTGAGTCAACTTTGAGCCGGTGAGAATCGAACTGCTGGTACTACAGCTGATCATAAGTAGGAACAGGTTGCCAAGCGCCCAAATCACAAACATATGATTGAGGATGCTGAGATGACAGGATAGTCATAATGTTCAATGCCATTTTAATTTCAAATGGTTTCTAAATAAATTATCATAGATCGAGGGTTACTTTATAGAGCTCAACACGGTCCATAACCACAAAATGGTCTTTCTCTCCCTCAGATTTTGCCTAAAATGCCCCATTTCCAAAAGAGATAAAAGGTATGGGGTCTTCTGAATAGCTTGTATTCAGTATTGAACTGAGTGTTTTGCTTGTCTCATGATAATTAATCTCAGTGTAGTTCCCTCTCCTTGCTTCTCTTGCTGCCTTGAATCTGTACCGTGTTTCCCCGAAAATAAGCCCTCCCCCCGAAAATAGGTAGACAGAGCTGGAAATCAGGTAAGACGGCAAGAGGAGCCCCGTCTTGCTCCATGCCCCCCAAAATAATAAGACCTCCCCGAAAATAAGGCCAAGCGCTTATTTTGAGGTTCAAAAAAATATAAGACAAGGTCTTATTTTCAGGGAAACATGGTAGATAAGTTTTTTCATTCTCTCGCTGGAGTTGTTGCTAGAACTTTTTCCTAACTTGCATCATTGCATTGTTTTAATCTGCAGTTATTGCATCCACGGTGCAGCTTCTCACTGAGTCTGTCCACAGTCAGCTAGTCGATGAAACCAGGTTCCTTAACTGTTGCATCTGCTGTGCGGTGGTTGGGAATGGAGGAATTTTGAATGGGTCTCGCCAAGGGAAGAAGATAGATGCTCATGACTTTGTCTTCAGGTAGAAACCTCTCTTTCTTTGAAAGGGACAAAGGCACCATTTCTGGGTGGTTATGGAGATTTTAAAAACCCACAAGATCCATGCTCTGAAACTTTCAGAATAATATCTCAGACGTTTGAGTTATTTACTTAGTTGTGTCTTGTTGACAACTATAAATTCTTGAGGCTTTGTTTCTGTTGTTCCTTATAGGCTTAACGGGGCCGTCACCAAAGGTTTTGAGGAAGACGTTGGGACTAAGACTTCCTTCTATGGCTTTACAGTGAACACTATGAAGAATTCCCTTGTTGCTTATGCAGAATATGGTTTCACACAGATCCCACAGGGAAAAGTAAAAGCACAACTACATTCTTCTTTTCAATTGCAGGATTGAGGAGCCCTTGGTGATCGCTGAGCTTGCTTGTTTTCTTGCAGATGTTTTTGGGCCTAACTAGGTAGCATCATCAGTGATAGTAAGGAGTGCTGTTGGTTGTCAGTTTATATTCTGGTGACTTGCCTGTCTCTGTGGGTGGGGGTGATCTTAGGGATTTTTGAGTTGGGCTGTTTACTGATGGCTCTTCGTCAGTTTCTGCAATGAAATGTCTGCAAGAAAAACAAGCAAGCTCAGAGAGCACCAAGGACCCCTAAATTTTAACCCTGAGCTACAAATATTCTCCTTAATAGCAGGATTAAACTAAGGTACTATTAATTTCAGTCACATTTGCTTTAATGTGGGTAGCTGATTTTGCAGATTATTGCTTGTAGAATACTTTTCAGTCCAGGAAGTTTGAAGGCAGAACAATAAGAGTCTTTCCAGCTTCATTTTTAAAAATCTTGTCTGATCTTCAGTGGTAGGCTTGATGCTAAAACAACATCAATACGAAGATTTCCTGAATTAAGCCAACTATTTAAGCATATGTGAAGGCTTTCAAAAACAATCAAATTATGGCTCTATAGTGCCCACTAAGCAGTGGTGAAATCCAAATATTTTTACTACCGGTTCTGTGGGCGTGGCTTGGTGGGCGTGGCAGGGGAAGGATACTGCAAAATCTCCATTCCCACCCCACTCTGGGGCTAGCCAGATCTGGTATTTGCCTGTTCTCAAAGGTTCTGCTACTGGTTCCCTAAACTACTCATAATATCCGCTACAGATTCTCCAGAACCTGTCAGAACTTGCTGGATTTCACCCCTGCCACTAAGTATTGTAGAAAGAGTAAAAACTGGGAACAGAGATACAAAATGGCTTACCTGGAAAAAGGTATACATAAATGGCTGGAATTATACATGCTTCACTGCAACATATTTTCCTTTGTCAAACCTCATGCTTACATTTCCTCTTACGTTGGTTGTAGGACATACAGTACATTTTCATTCCATCAAATGTACGAGACTACATCATGCTTCGGTCAGCCATTTTGGGCAGTCGTGTCCCAGAGGGCTATGACAAGGGTGATACGTAAGTAATTCTGCTTGCAGAATTCTTGTTCCTCTACTTCATGGTTATAAACCGTACACAAAGTTATTTTAATGTTTTTTAACTTCTGGTTCAGCATGTGACCTCACCACCACAAGACCTACTGACCACACGAAGACTTTATAAGCAGATCACTGACACTGGCATCTCCTGAAACTCCACAGAAGATGTTACCTAGCCTGGTAACGAAACGTTTAGAAACCAGCCCCCAAGCTCTGAGAACAAACTTTCACCCACACCACTTTCTCTCACTTTTGGGGATTGGATTATGCTAATCCTAATCTGCATCCTATGTTATGCTCCTCTCCCTTTTCAGAAGTATCCACGATATTAAAAACTTTCCACTTATAAAGCAGATTAAACTGTGGGCAACCCAGTACATTTCTTTAGATAAGAGCGTTTACTATACCACAGAGTCACATATGGTAACATAACTGAAAAGTGCATCACAGAGACTGTTGCTGGACTGGTTATTTCTGTCTTAGATGCACATAGAACAACACAAAACATCATGCACAATGCCCCTACATCCCTTATAAATCGTCCGTTGATAGCACAAGTTATAGAAAGAAAGGTGCAAGAGAATAACTCCTTGCATGCCACACTTTTGTGCCTTAGTCTTGAGCTGGAAAAAGTGAGATTATTGAATAAATTGATGACAACATTTAGCTGGATTGGGGAGGCTTCGTATCCTGATGGGTCAGAGTGAAGGCCTCCATGGGCAGCATTGGAAGTCCCCTTTGACATCTTGACACTAGGCTCCAAACCATGTCTTGAATATTTGGAGGTTTTTTCCCCAAATAGTTGTTTGGGGAAATCTGTTGTTTCAGATTTTACCAAGAGTGCTATTGTTTAATTGCTTAAATTTCTTTCCAGTTGTAGGGTTAATTGAATTGCTTAATCACAGAAGTGTTACTAAAGCTTTTTTTCCCTTTTGTTTCTTTCCATAGCCCTTGGAAATATTTTGGATCTAAGGCATCTACAGGGAAATTCAAGTTGTTGCACCCAGAATTCATGCATTATCTAAAAGAAAGGTGATGTTTTTGAGCTTTTTATTGCTGCAACAAAACTTGCTGTTAAGAGCAATTGATTATTCACTGAGTAGCCATTTATGTATGAATGGTACCTTCCACATAACTTTTTACATACCTAGAGCAGGGGCAAGGCTGAGTAGGGGATTTGAATATTTTGTTGACCGGTATGAACAATAGCACAGAAGCAAACAACAGCATAGACACATGTATTATATACCAGTTCATCTTTTGGGTTTCCAATATTTGGGTTTTCTTCAAAACTCCTACTCTTTTTGACCTGGAAACCCTAATGATATTTAAAGATCGTCCTCACCCCCCAATAATACAAACATGAAAGCAGGCATTTGAAAACACTCTACATCAGATCCTATCAGTTTGGAAACCTAGCATGTCAAGGAGACATGTGCAACCTTTCTATTTACCAGCTTCTAACATGTGGAAACCAAGGAAAGATCGAAGTATTCTGAATTTTCTAATAAAAATTTCTGCTGAACCTGCCTCTTTCTCTTTCCAGGTTTTTAAAATCAGAAATTATTAATTCTCAGTTTGGCCATCTCTACATACCCAGCACTGGAGCCCTTATGCTTTTAACAGCTCTACACACTTGTGATCAGGTAATAATTCCCATAGTGTTACCTTTTCCAATTTTTGTTAGTTAACTAACAGACAGTGGAGATTTAAAACTACTGGTGGGGTGAATTGGTACCTTACAAAAAACAGTGAAAGGAGAGACGCATCAAATGGCAGACGCATCTTTTGCTTATAAGGTGCACTAATTCCACTTGTATGCTTTGGAGGAAGTGGGAATGTTGCTTTTTTGTTTGTTACTCCAAACCATGTGCCATTTGGGCAACTGCTTCATGCTGGCTGACATTCCATCTGATGCAGCTTTGTTTCTCCAAGTGAATTCTTTGGCCATGTAAGCATCCAGCATGAAAAACTCTTGGTCCATGCCTGTCCCTCGCTCATCCTTTCACTTCCTCTCCTTCGCTAGGTCAGTGCCTATGGATTCATCACGGAGAATTACAAGTTGTTTTCGGATCATTACTACGAGCAGGAGAAAAAGCCCTTGGTGTTCTATGCCAATCATGATATGTTACTAGAAGCCGAGCTGTGGAAGAGCTTGCATCAAGTTGGCATCATGAAGCTTTATCAGCGATGAAGATAAGCTATTCCGGGTAGGTGGGTGGGTGGGAGCAAAGGGCGCATCTTCCCTTGACTCTCTTTGTATGAGATCTCTTCTCATGAAGAGGAGCCCTTTTTGTGTGTGTGTCCAGAAATGAAACTGATCAGCAGCACACTCCAAGCATATTAGGCAGTCCAGAACTCTGGGATTCATTCCCATTGGATTTGGTAAAGACAGACTCATCTGCTGTTAAAATGGTGCAGCCAGGAGATGCAGCAACATTACTCCTGTACAGGAGAAATTCAAATACAGTTTAATTTTATTTATTGAAGGCAAGGATTCTTCTGTGCTTGCATATTTTATGCAGATTTGGGAGTCACCTCATTATCCTCCATTTAGGACACATCCAGCTAATCGGTGCTGAGGACCACAGAACTTTGCTCACAACTATCAGTTTACAGTCTTAAATGCAGAAGGCCACAACCATCAGAACAGGCCTCCTATTCACAAACTCTGCATGGCCTGCATCCAGAGAAAATGGCTTTATTGAAGGTGAATAAGTTCTAATAAAGTGACTGCTATTCCAGTAGTTGTTTCTAATAAGAAGGGACATCTTCGCCAATCTGTTTTGGACTATATAGATCTCTCATCCATCACAAAACTTGAACTCAGGGATCCTTTGAGGTGTACAAATATTGGCCCCCTTCTGTTTTCACAATCAGCCTCAGTGGTACGGAGAAATTCTTCCACCTCCACAGTGGGAGAGATCAGCCTTCTAACTGGATGTTGTAAGACTTATTGAATACCACAACGTTCAGAATCAATGTGCTAAGAATGTTGTGGGCAATATCTCTATAAATGTTTCAGTAGCCTGGATTTCTCTAAAGACGAATTGTGGCTTGGGAAAAGGAATAATTGCAGATGCAAACCTAACCAAGTGTTCTTATTAAATGTATTTATGTATAAAGTAGCAATAAATTTGAGAGTGTCACTGTTACTGAAATGATTCAGTTTTCTTTAAGAGGTACAGAACACATGTTTTGACACACCTGGAATATCAAAATAGCAAAATAGCCCTCCAATGAATAAATAAAAACAGCCAGTTTAGTCTAGTGATTAAGGCACCAGGCTAAAACCAGAAAGCTCTTGAGTTCTAGTTTCACCTAAATCAGGAAAACCAGCTTGGTGACCTTGGGCCAGTCACTCTCAACCCACAATATCAAGACTCGGGCAACGAACTGGTCAATCAATTCCTGTCATAATCAATTCAATGATCTGAAAAAAAATAAAAAATCGACACTGCACTTGTGGGAAAACACTAGGAAGAAGGAAAAAAAGGGGGATGAACAAGAGGCTAAAGGATCAGGAGGCAGAGTATTAAAGCAAAACGTGGGACTGTGGCACATGATTATTCTCACACTATAGCTTATTACAGTTATCCTTTGTTCCAAACAAGCTTGTTAGATGGCCGCACAAGAGTCTGCCAGTGGCCATTATAACTAGCCCTACCAGATATTGTAAAGGAAGTTGGAAATTTCTCACTTTTCTGGTCTTTAATTTTTCCTCTCTTTGGAGGTTGGCACCTATCAGCCCTTCAGCTGATCCATGTCAGGAATGCCCAGATTACTATTACGGTATTATAAGGTTAGTAATAGAAACTTGCAAGTCTGGATGTGCCGCCCCTTTCCTCCCGTTATCTTCAATGAGAACCAGTGTTTTATCTGAAATGCTTTCTCAAATTACTTTTCTGCCCTAAACTCAAGATTTCATTTCTCTGACTGGCCTTGGCTGTGGCTTTTTCTCCTATTCCTCAGTATTATTCCTACGACCCATTACAACACAAGTTCCAGAGTATCGCTCTTATTTGTTTCCAATTCTTGCACCCATAGGGGTGAAAATAAAACCAGTCTAGGACTCCATCTCAGATGAAAATCTTTGAAAGCCCAATAGGAACCCTCAAAGAAGGGAGATCACAATAGAGGAGCTGGCTGACAAGGTGGTGGAGTGACTTTCCCAGAAAATCAGGTGTGATAAGGTCAATTGGCTGAGTCAACTAGTTCAGATCTAGAATAGTATAATGCAGCGTTTCTCCAGACCACCAGCAGGGGGGGGATGGTTTCGCACACGTAAAGTAATCCTGCCCATGTGCAAATAAAGCTTCATACACTCCCCCTCCACTTGCACAGCCTGGTTCCCAACAGCATGAGTTGTGGACCCCTGTTATAATGCACTTAACCACTTCATGAGAATTAAGCATGTTCGTCTAGCGCAGTGGTTCTCAATCTTTCTAATGCCGTGACCCCTTAATAGTTCCTCATGTTGTGGTGACCCCCAACCATAAAATTATTTTCATTGCTACTTCGTAACTGTAATTTTGCTACTGTT
>JANHGD010001695.1:102727-114170 GCA_027560375.1 Imantodes cenchoa
AAGAGAAGAGAAGAGAAGAGAAGAGAAGAGAAGAGAAGAGAATTCTTTATTGGCCAAGTGTGATTGGACACACAAGGGATTTGTCTTTGGTACATATGCTCTCAGTGTACATAAAGAAATCTCACTTAGCAACAGATACTTTGGGCTCAATTGTGGTCATAAATTGAGGATTACCTGCAATTATAGCTCCAAAGAGACATTGCCAACCTGATTGTTTTTTGCTGCTGCTGTTGTCTTGCAAAAGAAATCCGAGGAACGTGGAACTTGGCTTCTACTACAGGATGCTTGTTCTATGGTCAAAGCCAGATTTTTTTTTCTTGCCCTCTCAGTGTTCCAATCTGTTGTATCTTGAGTGTCATTTCAGAATCAGATTTCTCCTTTGGGGGGAGGGGCAAAGCCTCCTCTCTTGTTCTGTACAAATGTGTTCGAAACTAGAAACTGACAGCCCATATTCAGCTTCTTAACAAATACATTCCAATAGCACCCAAAGAAAAAGTATGAAAACAGGTCAGCGTCCAAAGCCTGAAGTAAACATTCATTCATTGTAATTTTTCTCCATACCATTCCATTTGTTTTTATTTTGAAAATGTTCATTAAGAAATAACATTTATAACCTGTCACATAGGTATAAGCACTATTCATAAATAGGTACTGAAAATGAGCATCGGAAGGAACACAATATGCAAATATTATGCTTGAATTAAAATGAGCTGTGTTGCCACTTGATACTTGACAAGTGAAGCAACTTATTCCACAAACATCTGAGTCCGTTTTTTGCTCATAACAATGCGAACTATTGAGCTAATTCACGCTATCATATGTTTAATTCATTCTGAAACTATAATTCACATTCACATCCCCACTTTTCCATGGGCTTCTAAGTCCTGGTGGGAAAACCCATTTGAATGGATCACTTGAAGTATCAAGGCTTTAATAAAGTAATTCTGATTCACAATGAAAGTTGGATATGTAAAAGATTTGACTTTAAATACAGCTTGATTTAAGTGTGATTACCGCACTTTATCCACAGAATGACTCTGAAAAGTGGGATGTACAATGAAACTGAAACAGGCTTTAGACTCAACAGTAATATGAAGCTACTTTATTCACCCAGCAATTTCGGTGCATTGAATATTTATTGGTAGCAATTGTTTTAAACATGAGCAAGTTTTCAGATTTTGCTCAATACATTCCTATCTGTTTTCTATTGCATTGGTTTCACCCAGCCTCCTATTTACTCTTTTTAAATGGATCCTTTGTAACTCAAGCAACACACCTCTTGATAATTTATTTGGTATCTGGAAATGCAGCCTTTCCTTCTGTATAGACTCTCCGATCTGAATGTCAGAGAGAGATGCAATGCTGGTCCTTAAACCACCCTGTAAACTTTTATTTTGATTTCAGTATTATTTAAGGATTAAAAATAATACTTAACATAAAACTATTTTTCCTAGAAATGTTTGGACTGGATCAGTTCCAGTCTGGAAATCATCCAGACCATTTGATATTTTTTTTCTGGACACTCACAGAGTTGTTAAAATCATACAAGTATGAGAGTCCTGGATTACATCCCACTTGGAAACTGTTCATAAACTTGATTTAAGAGTGCACAACTTCCCCCCCCTTCCAACCCCCACAAGTCTTGAGCCGAGAAAGCCAAAAAGCAAGTACTAATCTTGAAGGGTTAGATGATTAAATACATAGGAAGTAATCATATCAACCATATTTAATTTTAATTATATTTAATCAGACCCAGCTTTTATCCTGCAGTGTTTTTTTATCATGGGCTTATCTTATTTACTTGTTGACTTTGGAATGCAATCTTAGCACATCACCCAAAAGCTAAGGGCAGCCCTTCTCGGTCTGAAAGAGGCTGTTTATGTCTTCATCAAACCATCTTGCTGGGTAAAGGAGGATACTCTAAGCAAAAAATAGAGCCTCAGTACCCTGCTTCAGGACTGTCTATGCTGCAGAACAAAAGAGCTCTCAATCAGAAACAAACCAGGATGGGGAGGGGTCTCAGATCAGCCAAGCATCCAAAAAGTCAGTTATAAACCAGGTCAGAAAGCAGCCTGTGATTTGGGTTTAACAACAAAGGCAAAACATAAAACAAAAGTGGAATTCAAGGCAATTTCTTAAAAAACACCAGATACAAGAGAAATCAGATAGTCAAGAAGCAAGCACTGAACCCAATGAACAAATAATATTCTACTAGTAGCTGCTAAAACTGTTGAAGTCATTCTTGAGCCTTCATTATTGGGCACCAGATCATCTACTCAGAGTTTCTTTTCACTAGTAAGACCCGTTTTTGTGTAAGGATTTGCTGGCAGAGAGACCTGTTCATTAATTGTGCATTATGTCTTAGAGATTGGGCTTATACCTACTCTGCTTTCTGGATTGAGTTTACTTTGTCCTTAAGGCCTCAAACCTGGAGCTGATTCTTCAGAGGGTCCGGAACATTCTGGAATGAGCTGCTGATTGGATGATTCTAAGGCTAAAGATGAAGTTCCTTTATCACACTCATACATTTCTCAGTGATTTGCTAATGAGATAAAATCTGGTTTGCAGCCCTCTGCCTGGCATAAATGTGTATGGTGTTTCCTAAATTTTGCTATCCTATTTCATTGCTTTTCAGTCACAATTCTGCCAAATGCCTTCCCTGTGCAAACTAATCTCCCTATAGTTTTTGCATTTATTCTTACTACAGGCACTTGTGTCTTTGGGGAAACTACGTTTTCCAGTTGTCAGGCACAGAATCAGTCTCTCTCTCCGTGTTAAATGAATCACATAGGCATGCCATAAGCCAGTGATGGCAAACCTATGGTATACCTGCCACAGGTGGCACGCGGAGCCATATGTGCCGACATGTAAGCCGTTGCCCTAGCTCAGCTCCAGCACGTATGTGTGCACCAGCCAGCTGATTTTCAGCTTACGTGGAGGCTCTGGGAGGGTGTTTTTGGCCTCTGGAGGGCCTTCGGGTGGGTGGGAGAAGGCGTTTTCTCCCTCCCCAGGCTCTAGGGAAGCCTCTGGAGCTTGGGGAGGGCGAAAAATGGACTTACCGGGCCCACCCAAAGTTGGGAAATGGGAGAGCAGGGGGGATCATGCACACATGCATGGGGGGCGGGGCACCATTGAATTATGGGTGTGAGTACTTGAGCATGTGCAATAGAGCGCACATGCGTGCTTTCGGCACCTAAGGAAAAAAAGGTTCGCCATCACTGTCATAAGCAAAAAACATTAATATTTTAACCTTTTACCATTTTTTCTGAAAACACGTTTGATTTCTTTTACATCAATTTTTCATGAATACTTCCAGTTCCACTCTTTGACATGCCACTATATTCCCATGCAAATCTCTCAAAACCCCTCTAACATTCTCTCATTTTTCATCCCAAATCATTTCCATACCTTTATTCTTAATTCTAGTCATTCTACTGAGCCCACTTCATCTAATTCAAAAACATTTTAAAAAAATATTAATTAAAATAACGTTTCTCCTCTTTTAACAGTTCTGTGTTGACTACTTTCTTTGCATCTATTCTTTCCTCTATGGATAATTATACAGTCTCTTTCTCTCATCCTAATATTTCACTACAGTGTCTCTTTTATATGCATTTTATATGTAACTTTTTTTATATGGTTGCCACAATATAAAAAGATGTTGAGACTTCAGAAAGAGTGCAAAGAAGAGCAACAAAGATGATTTGGGGGCTGGAGGCTAAAACATATAAAGAACAGTTGCTAGAATTGGGTATATCTAGTGAAGTGAAACGAAGGACTAGGGTTAACATAAATAGCAGTGTTCCAATATTTAAGGGCCTGTCACAATGAAGAGGGGGTCAACCTATTCTCCAAAGCACCTAAAGAAAAGACAAGAAGCACCTGATGGAAACTAACCAAGGGGAGAAGCAATAGAAATAAGGAGAAAATTCCTTATAGTTAGAACAATTAATCAGTTGAATGACTTGCCTCCAGAAATTGTGGGTGCTCCAATGCTAGAAGCTTTTAAGAAGAGATTGGACAACCATTTGAAATGATATAGGTTTTCCTACCTGAGCAGGGTGTTGGACTAAAAGACGTCCAGCATCCCTTGCAACATCCCTTGTTATTTTTGTCATCCAAATAATGCATTCAGTTTCTATACAATGGTTTACTATTCTACCAAATATTCTTTCTCATATTTTCATATTACTTGGTGACGTTGTGTCCCACAAGTGTTCCATGCAGCTCCCCCTTTTTTTTCCCTACCTCTATTTTCTATTCATTCCATTGAGGGATTAACTTAATACTTTTTCATACACACTCACTTCTTCCTCTTTACTCCTTGTACATTCTAAGTCACACACTCCCACATCCCATGGTTATCTTCAGGGACAGTCCTATAGATTTTGGAGACCTCTCACCTTCCACCATAGCTTTGGTCAATCAAACTTTCAGGTAATATTTTTCAGTAATGTTGAGGGGATATAGACTACATTATCAGCCTCACCTGCATCTGCACCCATGCAATATTTCCTGCTAATGCAAAGAGCAAAATATCCACATGAGTTTAATACCTCTCTGTTATTGGCAGCTTTTCAAGATGATATGAATGCTAATACTACTTTTATTACCTCTGTTATAACAACAGATTCTTGCAAGTCTGAACGTACTTCCCCTTCCCTCCCTTTATTTACATGAGAAATAGGGAGAGTCTTGCCTGAGATGTTTATGCAGATTGAAGTTCTAGCCAGGACTCAGTTTTCTTTCATCTGACTGTTATCTTAGTAGTGGATCTTCCTTCTGTTCCTCAAGGTTATTCTTTCTCCCCATTACAGTTATTCAGCTGATTTGGGGGGAAATTCATTTGAATATTTTTTAAAATTAAAGCATTACCCAGTCAAAATATGAGGTGAAATTAGTCTGGTAACAAATCTATGCTGATCTAATAATTACTGTATTTTCAAGTCCCCACAGATTAATTTCTACTGTACATCTAGAATATTTCCAAATATTGGTATCAGATGAACTGGCCATAATTCATCAGGTCCTTCTTTTCCCCCTTTAAATTTGTGATTATTTGAGATTATCATCATTGTTATTCTCATAGTTAGTCATCCTATCATTTTGTTCTTCCAATATTCATCTAGCCCTGGAGATTCAAACTCATTGAGTAAATAGTTACTACTTTATCAGGTTTCTTTTCAAGTTCAAGCGTCAGTGTTGCCCTTTCAATCACCCGCATTTTCCTAATTTCCTGTAAAACATGCTGTGTTGTTAAAAAAGATATAATACAGATCTGTAGCATCTCTTCTGCTAGTTTGGGCTGATTTTTAAAAAATGGTTCACTATTTAAACCCTTTGGGGTCAGCTGAATTCTAGTAATGTAGTTCTTTATTAAGGCCGCGTTAAGTGGCCCTCCTAGTCCACTAGCCTGTTTCTCCCATAAGATTGGTAAATGAGTAAAATTTTCTTAGGAGTCAAAATCCATGTTAAGCCACAAGCTCTCCCTTCTGAAATGGGAGGCAAAGTGCTTTCAGTGTTTTGAGAGAGGAAACTATAACAAAATCTTAACCAGAATTTTTACATGTAATCCACAATATAACCAAAAGGTTGCCTCTTTTGAAAAAGCAGCATACCTCATTTAAATACAGTAGTACATAATGTCCATTGAGGTAAAGTTTCTTGTAGTTTTCACAGTAATACCTTAGGATTTGTGTTTTGGCATGGGTAAACATTTCAATGACTTCCAAGGAGGATAAGAACAAACAGAACTTGATAGAGTATTGATGAGAAATATTGGTGCTTCTTTGGAATAATCGTGTCTGCAGTTTGGAAGGAGATGGTTCACCCATGCCTTCCCTCTTTGAAGAACAACATATGTCATTCCTGCCACTCTTGCTGCCTTGAGTAGACACTTAGCCAGGAGCAGCCCTAGAAGTCAAAAATAATTACTTTCAGGTTAGAAGGGGAGCTGTCCAGCAGGAAGCTGATTGGGGAAATTAATTTTATAAGGGCTTGATTCCAACTGAGCAAATGTTGTTCCTTCCCAGCTTGACACAATGGCTGTGGTCCAGAACATTATTTCTTTTGAAAGTAAGTTTCAAAAGTAGCATCTGCTGAAGTGCTGGAATTCTTTGGGCAGGATCAACATTTTCCAACTCCTTTTGATCTAGTTTAGGGGTCCTCCTCCAAGGTAGCCACCATTCCCAGATGATTTGGCCAGGATAGTAACAAACTATTATAGCCTAGCATTTATAAATATAAAACTTATTGGTTGGTCCTAGCCAAAAGCAAGTTTCGATAATGCTGGCATGGAGTTCTGAGAGTTATAATCCCAAAACGTAGAAGGCATCAATTTTTGGAAGGCTAAATTAGGTCTGCATGTGCTTACACAAAAGGAGAGAGAGAGAGAGAGAGAGAGAGAGAGAGAGAGAGAGAGAGAGAGAGAGAGAGAGAGAGAGAGAGATAAATAAAATGTCAGTATTTTAATCCAAGTTGAAATAACAAACAAACACATTGAGTCAGCCAAAAATCTACTAGTATTCCCACAAAGCAACAATATTTGCTTCTAATCAATTCCTTCATTCTTGACTGGAAAAAGCTATCTTATCTCCAATCTAAAAACCCAAAGGAGAGTTTATAGCTAATACGATTGTTTCACAAGTGCTTTCAACCAGATTATTCCTCTAATATCTGATTCACAGATCAGAAGGAAGTAAAAAAAACCCCACAAGCCTTGTATAATTAGAAACATTCCTTCAGAGGAAAGATATAATTCAGATGGTGCAAAAGATAAACATTGATTCAAGAGTGTCTTTTTTCTTCTCAGTTCTCCCTCCCCCCCAAAATAAAGGGGGGGCAGGCACCCAAAGAGATAAGGATTTTTTCTTGCTGCTGCTGCTGCTGTTGATAAAAACAATCTAAGCAGATGTTGGGGGGTGGGAAGCCATAAAAAAGATCATCTCAGCTAAGCCAGCTGTTGGGATAAGTTTAACTGCTCACTTCAGATGCTGCCTTTTCTCCAAGCCATTTGCAGATGCAGAAAACAGTGAAAGCACACAAGGCATAAAATAGTCAAAGCAGGAGCTTTTGACACTCATTTTCCCCCCTCTCCCTCTCACTCACTCACTCACCCACAAATGCACACACAGGAGAAGGAGGAGGAGGGAGGGGAGGAGAGCGAAAAGTGAGCTCACATTCTCACATTGGTAAAGAGGCTGGTCTTGCAGTGCCTTTGAATATTCTACTTTTTGCCAGTTTCTCTTCCGAGTCATGCAGACACACACATGCTGAGCTGAAGGAAACCACAGCAATGGACTGCTCTAGAAGATCTGAAATCTGATCACACACCATCTCCCTCCCTAATTACCTCTATTACATATCTCGGTCTGTCTATATAGGAAGCTACTCAGACCCAGGGAAGAGGCAAGGGCTGTATCAGCCACCCCATCACAACCCAACAGAGCACCTTATCTCTTCTTGCTGGACACACATACACACATACACAAACAGACAAAACCCACCAGAACAACAGACTCACACATCTTTTTAATCTCTTGGCTTCCTTGGAAGATTTTGCTGGCTGTTTTTCATGGAGAAAGTCCAAGGAGAAAGGGAGATTGAGAGATGGGAAAGAAGCGAAGAGCTGTCAGATGCCGAAAGGAAGGTGATTCAAGAGACGTGGAACAGAGTCTATGCGAACTGCGAGGATGTTGGGGTCTCCATTCTGATCAGGTATTTACCATGACCACAAGAAGCCAAATTTTGGTTCAAGGGACAGGGTGGGAGGCTGTTTCCTTCGGCGGATTAGCTGTGATTGGGAATTATTGCATTGCATTTTGATTTTCAACAGTTTGAGTAGCAAAGAGAGGAGAAAATATCACTCTGTGTAGCTTAGTTGGTGGCAATCAATATTTCAGCCAGAAAGGTCATCTCATTCTTTGTGTACAACTGGGGGATTTAGCAGGAAGAGATGGTTTTGGCTTAGCTCTTTGCTGATAGAAAAAGATATACATCATACTCCTGGGTGAAACACTGCAACTTATGAGCCAAGATAAATCCAAACAGGGCTGCTGAAGCTTGTCGGCACCATCTGCTTCTCAGCTGGGTGGCTGTATCAATGTAAAATATGAGGCTGAAGTTATCTCTTGAGTCTGCCGTGAAGGTTAATAGCCAGGGGGTTGGTGTAAGGGAGGCAGACGGTGACAGGTAAAGGATAATTGGATGCTTCACTCTGCTGGAAAGCTCCTGGCAAAATTGACAGAGGGCAGTGGGTGGGGAGGGTTATAGGAATCTTAAGAAGGAAGCCCGGTGACTAAGTTTACACATGGCACTGAGCAATAATGTGGCTTGTTTCGCTTTGGCATAGTTCAGATACAAACCCAGTTTTTGTGGCTTGAAAACGATGATTTCTGACTTTGCATGTTGCAAAGCTTGCTTTAAAAAAATCATGATTCAAACGATGTGCCTATGTATTTATATGTCACCAGATAAGTGAAATAGAAAGCTAGTGTAAACTGAGGTGGCTTATGAGTAGGATAATTCTCCAGACTAATTTATTTTTTTATAGCCTACCTGATCCTAGGTATTTTACTGGGCTCCACACACTACAAATAACTCTTTGAAGAATCCTGTGTACAATGGCCACGTCCCTGTCAAAATTACCTTGAGAATTATTTCAGAATCTGACCTTGTTTCATGTTAACTCCTGCAGACTCTTTTGGAGATGTGTGGAAGGAGATCTTTTTACATTGGTGAAAAGGAGATTTTTTTTCCCCTTGCTAAATCAGCGTAAAAAGAGCTATGCAAAGAGAAAAAGACTTTTTCACTGAACTGATCTGGATTTGAAACCAACTATAAATTAGGTTTGGTTTGGTGGAGTGGGATTTGCACAGGAAAAAACACATTTCCAATGTTATTGCTCCAATTTAATCCAAGCCCCCTCCCCCCTCCCCAATTCCCAGTTTTAAGTTTAAATAAACTTCAGGAACTCCAGTCGTAGCTTTCAGCTATTATACAAAGTTTGACTTCGAGACTATGTAAACTGGCATTCAAAAAGAAGTAAGATTCTTTCATTTATTTAACAAGCATATTCTCTAACAAGCTGTTAGGTCAGTTTATAGCAACTTCTCAGAGTTGTGAGGGGGAAAAATACCTTGCAATCCAAGAACATCCACTTTGACTAGAGAGTAGAGAAGATTTTGGATTTTGCAGCAATGAGGACATCCACAAATGTACCATGGTGGTATCTTCCCAGTTTTTCTTAAAATTTCCCATCAGTTTTTCTGTGGAAAATTATACTGGTTTTGTTTTTCAGAAATTTTCCAAGAACTAATTGTTTTAAAGTTGTTTAATGCAAATCCCATTGTTCCATTGGGAAAACAGCAGAGTTGTCAATCACATCTTTAGATATGCTTTCAGATCCTTTCTGGGGGAGAAAAAAATGGAAGAATTCATTTTCTTACAGATCTTCTGATTTCTGGAAAAAAATCTGAGGAATTTAACTTAAACCCAAGATGTTTCATTCGCAATTATTTTAAAACATGTTCTTTTTTGTGGGGAAGACTTATTCCTTTTTTAAAATGCTTCTTGTATTCGTTCCACAAAACATACTGAACATCCCTTGTAATAGTTCTAAGATTTGCAATCTTAACCAAAGCAAGGTAAGGCACATGTATTTTAGAGTATCCCTCAAACTTTAAACAGCTGATCAGAATACTCAGAAAAGGAACCAACAGCCCATATATCTACAAATTTATTATTTATTTATTTATTTGTCAAACATGTAGAAGATAGTAGGTATTGGTATAAACATAAACATTAGCAAAGTAGGTACAGATAAAATAGGCAACAGGACAGTAGGACAGGGACGGTAGGCACAATGGTGCTCTTACGCACACCCCTTACAGACCTCTTAGGAATGGGGTGAGGTCGACTGTAGACAGTCTAAGGTTGAGATTTGTGGGGTTTGGGGAAGAAACCACAGAGTGAGGTAGTGCATTCCAGGCATCGATCACTCTGTTGCTGAAGTTCTTGAATTTGAACTTCTTGAATTCACACCAAATGACTTCTTTTTCCAATTGAATGGAACCTTTCTTATTTTATTCTTGAGTAGGAAATCGGGATAAATAATCTATTAAGATAATTTTGTGGTGATTTTAATTTTAATTCTCCCATGCTGAATGATGAAGGGCATAACTTTTCCCTTGGTACGGCCCTAAATTTCAGATTACTGTTCAATTTGTTTTTCTTGACTTGAATGTACGAAATTGCACATTTTCCCATTTATATTCTATGTTCCTCAATAATCTCTGATTGTCTACATATTCTTTTCATAATAATGATGTATTGTTATTTGGAGATATACTTAGCTAGTATACATAGCTGCATAAACATAAATGTATATATATAAGCACCCAAAAGCTGACAATATATTTACCAGTTAGAAGTACCCATTCAACTGAGTCAAAAAAGCAAAACTTGTTATAGTATAAAGATTCAGGATGTTATGTGATATCTTTCTTTATAAACTATCAATTTTAAGAAGCTGGAACAAAATTAACCTTCTTATACAGAGATATACCTCATTACAAAGATAACTTGTACAGTTATCTATTTTTTTTATTTCATGGAACATGACAATGTCCCATGATTATCTTTTGATCCATAAAGTACCAGATTTCTGATTGCTATATTTCTGTCAAACATTTGGTTTCCACTGAACCAAAGGTCAACACAGATTATACAAAATGGAACTGGCAGATCAGCTTCATTCTATGCATGACAGGCTGAAGTTAAAGAGAGAGGAGAATGAATAAAACTGAACTAAACAAAATGCTCTCTGGAGATGGGTATAAGCAAAGCATTTATTCAGATTATTTCTTTGCTATGTGTCTTGAACAATAAGACAGAATGAAGTTTGCTGTCCTGTTAACATGGCTATCAATTCAGTTTTAAGGTTCTAAATCAGGGGCGTCCAACCTGAGCAACTTTAAAAGTTATGGACTTCAACTCCCAGAATTCCTCAGCCAGGCAGACATTTATATTCTAAATGAATAGTGGAAAGAAGACAACAAAAGTAGGAAGCCTGTCTTTCTGTTTTCAGACTTTTCTGCTTTCCCTTTGTATGGGAAAACATTACATTAATACACACACACACATACACACTTTTTTTTTCCTGCAAAGGACTGGGGTAGCATATGTGTGTCAACCCTTTACATATGCAAATATGTATGCCAATATTCTGCCTGTACCACTATTGCCATTCAATGTTGCTGCCTTGGTGTGAAACATAAGCTCATTTGAAGGAGGGGAAGAAGCAGAAAGTTATTTCATCAAGTACATGCACCTAGTTTGTTCTGGAAAGTGCCAATTGTAGTTCAAAATGGTGATCACCTTTAAAGCGCTCCATGGCATGGGACCTGGATATATGCAGGACCGCCTTCCACCAAGGACAACCTCC
>JANHGD010001701.1:17080-32576 GCA_027560375.1 Imantodes cenchoa
CTCTCTCATATATTACGTTTCATCTTTTAAGTTGCATTACTGAAATAAATGAACTTTTGCACAATATTCTAATTTTTTGAGTTTCACCTATATATTGATGATTTATTGTTAAAATATTAATGTTTTATAAGTTGGCCAGAAACAAATTAAATATTGTCTTTAAAATTCCCGATTTTCCAGCTAAATGAGGATTATGGTACAATTTTATGCATCTATTCCAAAACACATCCCATTGTGATCAAGGGTATTATTCTAGGAAATGGAATCACACAATATATGAAATGCTTACTGTACTTATACAAAGTTATGTATTTACAGACAATTTACAAATCCAGGATGCAAGCATACATTAGGGACAAACATTTTGAAAAGTCTTCAACATTCATGTGAGCTAATAGTTTAAAAAATGACCATGATGTTTTGTTGGTCACCTTAAACACACTAGGAATAAAGATTATTGATACTTTGATAAGGATATATAGGATTAGAAATAAATGACAATATAATAATAAGCAGTAGAAGGATACTTACATCCAATAAGGTGTGGGCACTATCGCTACTCTCTTTGGTTGTTTTACACATGGCTTGGTAGTCATACAGAGTAATTCTATAGAGAAGAATAGAAAACTGCTTGACTAGAAGGAAAAAATAAACCAAAAAATAATGTGAAATGCAACAAGACTTGCTCACAAGCCAAAAATAGCAATAATATTTTTAAAGGAAGTGGTTAGATTATAGAATTAATACATACACAGATTTTAAAAATGTAAAGAAAAAATGTGTAAGTCTAAGGATTGAATAAAACTGTCCGGAAAATATGACTATTAAACTGATTCACAAAATAGAAATATGCATTTAAAAATTTAAGTATTGGTTTCTGTTACTTTAGCAATTCTAAAAACAGTAACACTGAAGTACCTAAGTACTAAAATAGGATTGTGCTTATAAATAATTTAAAGAACACATATTAGAATGTCTAATGGTGTTATTTGATTTTTTTCTGGAATTAAAAATATATTTTGTACTATCTGATGCCTCAAAATAATCTGTCACACATCCACCTGCAGAGTCTCTCTCTATATTTATGTAAAAGGGAAGAAACAAATAAGACGCAGGATAGTAAAAGAAAACAATGTAATTTAAATGTGAATTTAAAAACAATTATTATAAAACCCAACTTTTGATTGCAAATAAAGAGATGAAAAACCCCCAACTAAAGTTATGTATGTTTAGATCCATGGATATCCAGGATACTCTTTGTAAGGTTTTTTCAGCGAATTGAATGTTATATTTAGCAAGTTGCTTGCTATCAATTATATATATTTATTAAGGTATTTCCAGAACCAAAAGCCTATTTCATGTCCAAAAACAAAGGAGGCTGGTGAAAAAGTTACTTAGACCAGCAGCCCCCAAGCCCAACTATTTGGGTGCCAGGAACCAGTTCTGGGGAGGACACTTTTTTCCCACAGACTAGGAGTCATATTTTTGTGTGCTACCTGGATATCGTGTGTGTGCGGATAGAGATCCTTGGCTTAGATTTCTTAGGATAGACCTTCCTCAATTTTGACAAGCCCTCTTCCACTGTGATATGATGATTTTAATCTATTCTCAGATGTTTGAAGTAAGAACAGAAAAGAAAGAATGGAATGATGAAGACTTATTCTTTCTCCCTCTTTTCTTCCCCCTTTCCCCAGAGTCATGTGGTTGTGCATGTGAAAAACTGCTCATATAAATACACTTGTCTCTTTGATGGTCTCTGATAGCTGGTTCCAGATTAAAACTGAATCAGAAAGCACATTTCATATGTTTTGCATTATTGCAGAGTGTAGCCCATTTGATTTTTATGGGATTTAAATGGGGATAGTGGTTTCAATTTCATTTAATTGGGTTATTTTTGTTTTTACTGTTATCTGCATTTTGTTTATTGTTTTTTGTGTTTGTTTTAATTACATGAACTGCCCAGAGTCACGAATTTGAGATGTGTGGTAACACAAATAGAATGAATGAATGAATAAGCAAGCAAGAATGGCTAACCAAAATTTGTTTCCAGAAAATGCATAATATGAAAGCAGCAACAACCTTGCCTGTGGTTTATTCTTAATTTTATGCTGCTAAATGTTAAGGCACTAAATCAATACAATACAATACAATACAACAACGGAGTTGGAAGGGACCTTGGAGGTCTTCTAGTCCAACCCCCTGCTTAGGCAGGAAACCCTACACTATTTTAGGCAAATGGCTATTCAACATCTTCTTTAAAAGTTCCAGTGTTGGAGCATTCACAACTTCATCATCATCTCAAACAATTTTCTCTTCTTTCAATTGGTTCGTCATATTGATTGTCTAAAAACCTCTGGGTAATCTCAAAGAACAAAGTACACTACCGGTATCCTGAGGATTGTAATGAGATCCTAAAATACTATGCATTTTTAAAAATCCATCAATATATCATAAGCTATTAGACTGCGATTCTAAATTCTTTGGAAAAAGTCAGTCCTGGTGAAGGCTCTTGTAACCCTTTTTTCCCATTAAACCGTATCTGTTTCTCAAAGACTGTCTGGGCAAATCCCTGCAGTTTTTTGGCAAGGTTTTTCAGAAGTGGTTTGCCATTGCCTTTTTCCTATGGCTGAGAGAATGTGACTACTTTAAGGTCACCAAGTTGACCTTGTGCCTAAGGTGGGATTAGAACTCACAGTCTTCCGGTTTTTAGCCCGATGCCTTAACCACTAGACCAAACTAGCTCTCCTTGAAACCATTGTAATTTCTGTCAGACTTCTCCCAAACTGTGCAACAATGATGTTATGGCTGCAGTGTGAGAAAAATGTTGCAATGCCTGTTTCAGTCTCAAGGTTTATATTATATTATATAATCTTTATATCTTTATCCATAAAGAAAACCAACTGCAGACAAACTTCTTTTAGCAATTTATGAATTTGGTCCCAAAGCATTTGTCAATGAGAAATGCTGCATCTCTACAGGTTGTTTCCTTTTTATTTCTTATTCAAAAATCTTTTTGCCAAGGTGATTGAAGAAACATCTTCACATAGATGATGGGTTTCTCCACCTTACTAACATTTTCTTGGCAAGATGGTGTTGTATCAATCAAAGGATGTGCATTGCAGACAAATGTATGTGATGATTCAGGCACTATTAGCTATTGAATACTAAATATGTTCAGTAGATTTAGACTTAGAAATTCACACTGGCTAATGCAGAGCAGAATTGAGTTGGACTGCCTTTTGGTGCCATCTTTTCCTAGATATTTTATGTTTAACTGAAATCCAGCATCATTTGATCATCCCCGTCCCCACCGTTTTGTTGACCATGCCTGTTTTGTATCTTTGCAATCCATGAAAAAGATCTGGCTTTCCAAATCTCATAGTTGCTCTTTGGTCAGTTACCAAAAACAATTCAGTCATGACATTATATTTATTCTATGCAAATTAACTATAATGTTTTAGCCAAAGTAACACTAACAAACTGAATGTGGAATTTAAATGCATTGAGTAGCATTGGGCTTTGCCTACATCAGACAAAGAAATAATGCAGAAATAAATTGGCTTGGCACGTGGTAACAAAATTGACAAAATTGTTGCTGTAAGGCATAATCTTTTAAATAGAACTACATAGTTAGTTCAATTGCCCTGAATAAGCAAAATTGTTCACATTGTTTTCTAAAACAGCTTATTATTTCATTGCCTCACATGCTTTTATGAGAACTAAAATACAGAAGGGTTAAACTTGATGTACCTCATGTACAGGTGTGCATTATTCAGGTTCGATTTTACCCACCTTGAGATTGTCCTTGAACAATGTTGACATAAGGAGAAAGTTTCTGTTTTAACATTAGAAGACCTAAGAACTGTCTCACATATGGGCTGGGCAGAAGATGAAGGAAATGTCGTAGAATTATGGCAGAAAAAAAGACGTTGCCATTCATGTTTGTCTCATGATTAGGTACCCAACTTTAAAAGCAAATAGCATACAAACTGAACAGCTGAGGTGCTGTAGTTTATAAAATGCACATTTTATATTCCAGTTTCTTAGATAATTGAAAAATTAGTTAATTTTTCCTCAGGTGCTTTGGAAAATAGGTTGACCTTCAGTGGTGGGTTGATGCCAATTCGGACTGTTGGCAGAAATTTGCCCCCTCTTGCCAAACTGGCAGTGATGGCTGGCTGTCCACACCCTCAAACCGGTTCTCCGGTCACCACTCCTTGAAAGCGGCTGGCAAAGAACCCTTTGCGCATGCGCAAAAGCTTCTGCGCATGTGCAGAGGTTCATTTTCCCATCAAAATGCGCATTTCCGACGTGATGCAAACCGGTAGGGAAGGTAAGTAGAACTCACCACTTTTTTAGGGAAGCTCCTCAAATATTGGAACACTATTATATATTCCTTCCCTCTCTGGTACTTCTTTTCACTAGACTAGATATATCCAATTCCTGCAACTGCTCATCATATATTTTATCTTCCAGTCCCCTAATACTCTTTGTTGCTCTACTCTGCACTTCCAGAATCAACATTTTTAAAATGTTGTGACAACCAAAACTGGATGCAGTGATTCCAAGTGGTACTAACACTTCACATGATCTTGATTTTATCCCTCTGTTAATGCAGTCTGGGACTTAGTTGGCTGTTTCGGCAGCTGCAGAACACTGCTGGCTCATATTTAATTGATTGTCCACTAGGACTAAAAGATCCCTCTCACAATTACTACTGTTGAGCTAGTTACCATGTATTCTGTATCTGTACATTTGTTTTTTCTTTCCTAAATGTGGGACCTTACTTTTCTCCCAATTGAATTTCATTTTGTTAGATAGGGCCCAGTGTTCCAATCTGTCAACATTCTTCTGTATCTTCTGGAGTATTGACTATTCCTTCCAACTTGGTGTCATCTGCAAATATGATGAGTTCCCCTTCTATTAGCAACTCAACAAGTTACAACAATATTTCTAAAGCAATGTTTGTTAGATATTTAGATAGTTTGTTGGCATTTGTTAGGTGTTTAGATAATTCTTTAGAGCTCTGGTGGTGCAGGGGTTAAAATGCAATATTGCAGGCTAATTCTGCTGACTGCTGATTGTCAGCAGTTCAATTCTCACTAGCTGAACATTGACTCAGCCTTCCATCCTTCCAAGGTCAGTAAAACAAGGACCTAGATTGTTGGGGGCAATATGCTGACTATGTAAACTGCTTAGAGAGGGCTATAAAGCACTGTGAAGTAGGATATAAGTCTAAATAGCTACTGCTATTTTATATCCCATTAAATGCCTAGTTGGGTTGCCAAAGTCTTTAAATTCACAAGACTTATTTGAATAGAAGGCATTCAGTAAAGTATAGTATAAAGTATAGAGTATAGTATAAAGTATAGTATAAAGTATAAAGGATATATAGTATATAGTATAGTATAAATGATAGTATATATTTTATTTATTTATTTATTTTGTTGTATTTATAGGCCGCCCAACTCCCAAAGGACTCTGGGCGGCTTCCAACAATGGAAAACAATACAAAAAAAATACAACTATCAATTAAAAACATCAATAGCAATAAAACCATTTAAAACATTAGTTAACAGTACCTACATTCATTCCACAAGTAAAAATAAGGGGGGGAGAGACTGAATATCTCGTTGTCCCCCACTCCTCCAAGTCTGCTGGCATAGCCAGGTTTTAACAGCTTTGCAGAAGGCTAGGAAGGTGGGGGCAGTACGGATCTCCGGCAGAAGATGATTCCATAACGTCGGGGCCGCCACAGAGAAGGGTCTCCCCCGAGGCCCCGCCAGCCAGCATTGTTTGGCTGACGGGACCTGGATAATCTGTTTCATCCAATACTGTTTAGTATTTTTCATAACCCAATCTGGCAGTGCTAATGTGGAGTTTATAAACATAAACTTTGTCCAGTATTGGACAACTCAATGTGTTAGTCTCTTAGTTTTGCTCACCAGCTTCCTAACTTTCCAAAAGGAATGGGTCATCCCCCCCCCCCCCGAAAGTTTATATGTTTTAAATGGTTGATGGATAGAATGGGAACAGGAGAACTCTGCGATACAAATTGTTCCTATCCCTATCCTTAACCCTCCATTTTCTGGGCTGATTTTAGACAGCTTTTTGTGCTTTTGGTTGGATAAAGGGTTAAAGACAGAAAAGGGAGCTGTTTGCCTCGCACAGGCTTTCTGCTGCCATCCGGACCCTTAAACCTTTCCAAACCATGGAAAATGATCTGAAATTGGCTAAAAAATCCCACCCCCCTTCTTTCGGAGATTTGGCATATGTATTTAAGAGTACGGATGGGAGCTGTTTGTCTCCATTTCCAGTCTAAATTTTGAATACATAGAGCACCAATTTAAAAGGTGTCACTGAAATGCTATAATTTTGCTGCCAATATCTGATGGGTGAGACTGGTAGAACATACGCAGTGCAGGAGAATACAATCCGATTGTTATCTATCCTTAGTTTAGATAATGTCTGGAAGCACATAATGGGGGCTTCTTCATACAAGTTTCTAAAAATATTCTTTTCCTGGAAAATTACTACAGGAAAGTGATTACACAGAAAGAGAATTTTGTTTAAACAAATAGATCTGGCCTTCAAAAACACTTTTAAGAAAGTGGGAGGGAGAGAGAGAGGGAGAGAGAGAGAGAGAGAGGGAGAGAGAGAATCTACATAGCTTCTGTGTGTTGTTTTAGCACAAATTCCTTTAATTTTTAGACTATTAGACTATTAGACTATTAGACTATTAGACTATATTAATAATGCTCATTTTACCTGAGACAGTATTAAAACTAGTTGTTCTCTTAATGTCAACAGCCATTATTAATATTTTGACTTCACTAAAGTTTTCATCAATGCATTAAATTAAAATGGCTAAATTTGAAAGGTGGGGTGGTAAAACTGAGAAGTCAAAACTCCAAATTTATCATTATAAATAAGGCTTGAGTCTGATGCATGAAAATGTGGGGTTCCCCCCCCCCCGTCATTAGCTTTCTCCCCCTTCCTGTCTGTCTGCCTGCCTGTCATAAATTCTTCTGTCATCTGTATCCTCAAATGCCTGAATGCACCTGTTCCTAGATTTATGCTGTTAAGAAAAAACCTAAGTCTGTCCTTAGTTGGGGAGGGGGAAAAGGGATTTTGCTCTGGGCTGGGTAGCACTATGTGCCACTTAAAAAAAAAATTTCATGAAACAGTGCAGTTAAAAAAAATAATAAACTTCATTATCTCATTTCCTTTTGAAGGGCTACTGAACAATTATTGTCAGAACTAGCTGTAATTAAATTTAGAAAATGCCCTGCAATCAAACAAATATATTTATTTTTCATTTAAAATTTCTAAGTGCCTTATATTTTAAGAATAGCTCTTTGCTTTGAGATGATGATAATGATGATGGCTAGTTGCACAGTCAGCCAGATTTTTTTACTGGATTTGGCATTTTTATCCACTTACTGAGTCTTTCCCAAGGACCTGGAATAGGCAAATAATATGCTTGCTGATATTAAAAATGTAGTAGTTACAGGATGTAAGCTGTTCTGAGTAAAGCTGCCATTTGCAATTGACTGATGGTGATTTTGTCAGTGCTGATGGTATTCAAGTGATGCTCCAAATGTTTTGGGATTACATCCAAGATGCTTATTACTATTGGGACTATCTTTGCTTTCTTTTGGTGCAGTCATTCTACGTATATTTGCAGGTCTTTCATTTTGTGATTTTCTTCAATTCCTTCTTTTTTTATTCTGCTGTCTCTGTCTAGAGTCAGAGTCCTCTGGGAATGGGAGGCATATAAATGCGAGAAATGAATGAATGAATGAATGAATGAATGTTGCCTCTTGCCACATCTACTATCTTTTGTCTTTCTTATCAACAATTGTTAAGTCTGGGGTGTTGCATGGCAGGTGTTTGTTTGAATTCTAACACTTCAGAGCACTTTAACATCTTCATTTTCTATAACTGACCATTTTGTGGTGACACCATTTCTTGCTTTCAGGGAAATGGTATTTCTTGCAGTGCAACATTGTTGTTACTTTGCATGCCATTTTTGGCAGCTGTTATGTGTGATCTTGCAACAACTAACTAGCGAGTCCACTGTTTCTTCAGCTTCTTTTGCTGTAAGTTGCTGTCATCTCAACTCTGGCTTCTAATGCATTTGTTCTTAAGGCTTGGTCTTGTGCAGTCAGAATTAGTCCCAGATAAAATTGTGTAAAGGCCTTAAGAGTCATAGCTGCCACCCATCATTTTGCAGGAGCTGTGACTCCTGTAGGTGTTCCAAGTTGCATCACATCCTTGAATGGAGAAATACCGCCCACCCCCTCCAAAGTTAGATATGAAATACCTTCAAACCTGGGGAGCCCCAAAACCCACAGCACTTGGTCTTGTTAGAATTGAGTTGGATTTAACACCCTGAAAGGGAACCTAAGATATGATTCATGGATGTAAATATTTTTGATTCTGAAATTTGTTTGGGATTAGGTTTGTAAGAGTCAAATCTGACTCTTGATTTTGTTTATTTTTATTTGCCTATGTATTTATTAGATTTGCATGCTACCCATGTCACCTAGTGGCAACTCAACTTAAAAATGCAGAAGGTGCTTTGTTTGTGCATGAGTTCAATTGGAAATATGTATTCTGTAGTAATTGTTTTATGCATTTACTTCATTCAATGTTGGCACCACTCAATTCCAGACTAGCCTTGGGCAGCTCACAATATGATAAACAATAAAAATGCAAAACAAAACAAAATAGAATCCATAAAAACAAAAAGAAAACACATCTGAAAAGTGGCTCCATCACCACTAACCCAATGCTTGCGATGACAACCAGGTCTTCAGGACTTTGCCAAACACTAACAGGATGGGCACATAGATTTCAGTGGTGATTTCATTCTAGAGGGCAGGTCCAGGGATAGAAAAGGCAGCATTGCTGGGTCCTAATAGACCCTTGTTTAATCAAAGGAACCCAGAGTGCATTAATTGTTCTGGCATTTCTAGCTTTGCAGAAAACATGACAGACAGGCAATTACCTAACTTTAGGCCATACAGTACTCTGAAGGTGATGACCAACATCTTGAATTATACCCCAAAGCAAATTGGCAATCAATGTCACTCATGAAGCAAAGATCTCAGCTTTGAGTGGCTTTTTAGAGGAACCCATGAATAGCATATTGCTGTTGCAGTGCACAAGTCTGTGTCTAGGATATGAGTGACAATTTGAAGGGACTTCCAATCCAGGAAGGTGCTCAACTGGAGCACCAGATGGAGTTGGCTCTTGGCTACATCTACCACCTGTGCTTTGATTCCATACACTATTACAGGGGCAAATCTCTCTCTTTCTCTCTGTCTGTCTGTCTCTCTCTCTCTCTCTCTCCCTCCCTCTCTCTCTCTCTCTTTCTCTCTCTCTCTCTCTCTCACACACTGAGAACATGATGCTTTTATATAAACCATATAGACAGATGAAGGTGTCAATATAAAATAAAAAATTAAAAATGTTAAAGAGAGTGTAAATAAAAGGGAAATTTTTTAGAAGGAATCAATTTGGTTTGTCTTTGTAGTTTAACATCAATCCTACAATTATTATAGGAGCTATGAGTTTATCCCTGTAAAATAGCGAGCAGACATCTGGCTCTCCAAACAGTTTAAATTTCAACCACAAGCAGCCTAGCCAGCATGGACAATGGTTACCACTGCTGAGTACTGTAATTCAGTAAAATTCAGGAAAACGTTAGTTCAGAAAGATAGATCTTGATCTGATGAATCATGGTAATTCATGTTTTTATGTAAAGTACAATATCTATTTATTATACAAAGTTTATATTAAATTCTCTGCAGTCAAAGTTGATGGAACTTCCTGGAAAAATTATTCCTAACTATATAGGTATTGACTACGGTTACCCAGCTGAGGGATAGGAAGTGGGGGTGTTGTGTGTAGTCAAAATAAAACACTTTCTCTTAGGAATCAAGGACGTTCTCACATCTGGCCAGAGGAATAAGGAGTGATATTACCAGATCAGCAGACGCTGCCTTGATTGTGCCATGTGACTGATTGTTTGGGATTAGGGGGAAAACTTTCACTTTTAATTAGGTGAAAGCTGAGGACCCTTCAGAGTCGGTTTTCACCAGATATGTGCCGATATGATATTTTCAATAAAATTATTCCTTGAGGAATATACCTGCCCTCAGAGTTTTGCTTACAATGCATCTATTACTTGGAATCCCAACAGACCAGTTAGTCCATCCCTTCTCTGATCTCCTCAATGCCTTCCCTTCTTTCCCATTTTTCCTTAATGTACATCTCTAGAACAATTCTTATATGACTAATCCTACAGTCTAGTTTGGTATAACTCCTCTTTAGTTGAGTTAGATTGAAATATCCCCTCACCTGAATGGAAAATACAACAAAAGTTTGACTTTCTATTTCATAACAGCCACTATCAGTTTTACAGAAGAAAAGAAAGATGAATTATTTTATTTTATTTATTAAATTTATACCTGTTTCTCTGTCCCAAGTGTCTCTGGGAAGCTTTAAATCTAATTATATAATTTGACAATTCAATTTTTTTGGCAATAATGAGCTCCTTGAATTTAAACCATCAGCTCATTTTTATAAGGTGTTTTCAACATGGAGCTTAGATGTTCTCAGCTGACTTTGATATTGGGAATTTTATAAGCATTAATGCTTAATCCATGAGCCATTCCAAATTAGCTATCAGAATTATAAAACTGAACACCAGCACTTTATACATAGTCTCTTTGCTTTATCCCTGTCAGATAGAACATTTAACAAAAAGTATGAAATATTTTGTAAATACAAATCACTGCTCTTAATCCTCACCCTTCTCCTTCTCTGATAGTTGATTGCAGGATATTTGGATTGGCTTTATATATTTCCTCCACTGGCAGAGAGAATATCCAGTCGGGGAGAGTATATTGTTCTGGAAATCTCATTCTTTGCCCACTGAAGTCCTTTCCAAATATAGATCAAACTTTTGGGTCCCTACCAGGTGTGGTTTTCTTAAGTGATGGTGGATCTACATTTTAAGCACATCCATTCCCACAAAGCCCCTTTGCATCAGCATAAATAGCATGAATTGTGTAGCTTATCATTATGGAAGACACGTCAGCAGTATTGTTTTATACATAAATATATCTTGCAATTGTACATACACATTTATGTCACCAGCCAACGTATCTCTAATATCATTCGTAGCACTCTCCTCTTCCCCGCAACCTCTGAAATCTCATTGTCCCTACCCTGTCCTTATTTAAACAAGCTTTTAAAGCCCAGTTCCTCCAAGTCTTGGGCTAGAGTGAATGGCACAACCCATAACAGTTTATTAGAAATAGTGTCATTTTTCCAGACTCCTGCTTTTTCAATGCTTGGGTTCTTTTTTTATATTGTTTGTAAGATCATGACTTAAACTGTGTACTGTCCAGTGTCATAATAGGAAGATTATCCTCTTTTTTATATCCCCCTTACATTCCATCCATTCTGTTGGAATATTAATTTATACTTTTAATATATTTTAATACAGGATAGTTACTCTTTAGTTTCTTTCACTATATGGCTACTAGGCAGTGTTCCAATCTGGTGAGATTTGTTGCAATCAATTAGAAGCAGTATTAAACTAGAATAAGTCATTGTCTTGTAGTGAATTACCAGCCCAAGGCCTCATCTGTAAATGTTGCTCTTCTTCAATATGGTTGAATTCCTGGGAACTTGTTTAAAAAAGAACTGATTTAAAAATGATACTCGAGCTCTGGAAGCACTTAAACTATCACTGGATAGTCTTGCGTACAAATTATTTTCCTAGCCTAATCCATCTTGGAAGATGTTTTGGGAATAAAATCGAGAGGGGAGGGGAAATCATTTTATAGAAGAGAAAAGATGAGGAATGAAATCAGACAGAGTTACTTCACTACTGTATAATGCCAAATAGTTCGTTTCTTTTGAATTGGCCTAGCCTTTGAGCTGACTTTAATGCACACTTGCATTCCTATAAAAGACAAATGCTGTCTCAATATGTGACTATCCTTTCCCATCACTGTAACAAAGAGGAGAAATATTTATTTATTTATTTTATTTATTTAGTTGTATTTATAGGCCGCCCAACTCCTGAAGGACTCTGGAATATGGGAAATATGGGAACAACCACTTCTTTTTTCTTTCAACGACCATGTAATCCCTTGCATTGGGATGGATTCAGGGCAATTGAATAGAGCTGAGCATTTACTGGCCAGATGCCCTTGCTGATGCCTATGCATAGCTCACAGCAAATATTTTCTGAGAAAAAGAGAAATACCTGTTACCAACGATGGGTTGCTACTGATGCGGGCCACTCTGCCATCCCAGTAGCGGCCCGCTGATTGCGCAACAGCTCTGGTGCTGTCTTCACCGGGCCGTCATGCGGCACCATCTTTTTAAAAAGATTTTTGCTTCTGCGCATGTGCAGGAAGCAAAAATGCATGAGGGGACACACACGTGTAACGTCAGGATGCGCGTGCATCGTGCTAGTATGCCAGTGCGAGGAACCTGCCCCTGTCTGCTACTACCTAAGATCAAACTCACAGCCTCCTGATTGTTAAGCGAGAGCTCTACCATTGGGCCACCAGGCTGCTCAGTAAATCACAAAGGTTTACTGAAATTGCAATTTGATTATTAATTTGTGTGTGGGGATATCGGGTTGGCTATCATCCTGGAGAATAAGCATGTTAAAGGAATTACAAATAACAGCTGATGACTGCATTTTGCTACAAAGATGTACTTCATTTTGGGATATCACCAGAATAGAAGTATTGAAATACAGGACACTAAGATCAAGGTAGATGTTATTATTTATTTATTATTTATGTATTATTTGCACTTATATGCCGCCCAACTCTGCAGGGACTCTGGGTGGCTTAGAACAAGTACAACAATATTGCAGATAAAATATCATTTAAAAATAACACATAAAAACCATTAAGACAATTTAAAATACCCCCCCCCCTAAATTTAAGACCTTCTAACCAATTCATTCATTTGTGGGCAGACCTTAATAGATATTTCACAAAGTCAGTGGTCCCAGGCCTGTTGGAAGAGCCAGGGTTTTAGGGCTTTTCTGAAGGCCAGCAAGGTGGGTATGGTGCGAATCTCTGGGGGTAGTTGGTTCCAGAGAGCTGGAGAGGCCACAGAGAAAGCTTTCGCTCACAGCCCTGCCAGACGACACTGTTTGGCCGACGAGACCTGAAGGAGGCCAACTCTATGGGAACTAACCAGTCATAGAGAGATGTGCGGAAGAAGGCGGTCCCGTAAATACTCTGGTCCTGAGCCATGTAGAACTTTAAAGGTAATTACCAACACCTTGAATTGTGCCCGGAGACCGATGGGCAACCAATGAAGCTCGCGTAAGATGGGTGTAGTGTCGGTGTACCTAGATACACCCACAATGGCACACGCCACTGCATTGCACCAAATGTAGTCTCTGAACACTTTTCAGGGATAGCGCATTGCAGTATGTATGTATGTATGTATGTATGTATGTATGTATGTATGTATATGTATGTATGTATGTATGCATGTATACACACACACACACACACACACACACACACTCACTCATTTTAGCAAGAAGAAATAGGTGTGTACATCCTTACCTTTTAAAGGAGTCCATTATTAGCAATTTGTTCATCACTGCACCTTCAATCTCACCAAAGAAGTTTCCAGTCTGAAGCCAAAAAAAAAAAAGTCCAGAAATTTCAGATAAATGCAAATCAATTCTGGTTACAATTTTATTCCTATAAAATGATCAGAATTTTTTTTAAAAAGCATGAAATGAAGTCCTTTGCTATTGTAAAAGTTGAAAAGGGTTTAAATATCATGACGAATTATCAAGCTTACAAATTCCTTGAAAGTTGTGAGAGTTTACATAATAGATTGTGGTTTATTGTGTAACATCTGATGCTGGAAATATATATATATATATATATATATATAAATGTGCTGAACTCAAGCTTGTAAAAAAAAAAGCTCTAATCTGAACATAAACCCATTTGATCAAAGTTCTGTTTCATGAAAGTTGGAAAGAAAATTCTAAACAAATAATAACAAGTGTTTTCTTTAATAATTCCTACATGTCCTATTTAATGCTGTGCATTTTAATCACACATATAAATATTTAGTTTTAAATTACGAAATGAGCTATTTAAACTCTATTTACTACACTAAAAAAGGAATTGACAAAGATAAATTTGAGATAAGAATTCATAAATCTTAGGTTGTGGATTTTCTGGCCAATCCCAAAGAGATTTCATTAGGCTTTTCCCTTGACATTCAAATCCCCCATATATGCAGCATATGTCCTTTTGCAGACCAGTCCACTACATTTTGCTTTTGTTTATTGCTTAAAGAAGTAATCCCAGCATTTTTACAGGGGAAAAAGGATGTTGCATGAATTCTATTTAAGTTTGCTTTAACGAAATTCTGATACTGTTGTAAGTGATAGACTTGGCTTCAAATATGCACCTGGGAGTTTTCTGGCAAAGAAATCACAAGTGAGGCCCAAAATGGAACATATTTTTTTTGTTAATATAGTAATAGCTCCCTTTCTATATCCAAATTATTTGAGTGGATAAAATTCAGTTATGAGCATTTGCATTTTATAGATTGAACACATTCAGTTCCGAAAGCCTTTTCTGAGGATGTCAGTCATCAAATAAATCTAAATATGCCTCACTTACAGAAAAACATAACCAAGTTACTGGGAAAAAAATGAAAGTTATGCTTAAAATGTACAAGAGCTAACTTTAACAGTTAACTTTCAACATAATATGGGTTAAATAATTTGAAGCAAAGGTTATGATACATTTTAATTGCCATTGTTCGGAAATATTAAAATCTATGGTTTGTTTATAATAAAATTGTGGAACATAACTTTCTGCTTAACTTTAGCTAGATTATGTCCTGGAATTTTCTCTTCTACAGAAGTTAATTTGATCTGCTCAATTACTGTACATACAATATGACTAATTTTGTAGAGTATACAATTGTACTGCTTTTTCAGTAACCCATGAAAGAGGATGTTTATAGAATTCCCATAAAAGAGAAATGGAAGCATATTCCATTATTTTTCAACTTATAGTCCTGTTTCCATAAATTATATTCATTAGTGGAATCCAATGTAGTTTTTTCCACTGACAGAACTTTTCAATTACAGAATCCCCTTCATCAACCGTCAAACTCAGTTGAGTTACATAACATTTTAACAAAAATCTGGGGAAAACAGGATAAATTCAGCAGAGAAGAAGAAATGAGATATCTGCTCATTAACATTTGATTGTGCCCTGCATCTGAAAATATCTGATTACCCAATTTTTTTAAGTTACTATTGCAAGGACCATTGTCTTATGGTTCTGTTTACTTCAAAAAGATTAAATGTTACATTTATCATAGCGATAGCAATAGCACTTAGACTTATATACCGCTTCATAGTGCTTTTACAGCCCTCTCTAAGTGGTTTTACAGAATCAGC
>JANHGD010001701.1:41125-56192 GCA_027560375.1 Imantodes cenchoa
ATTTATTTATTTATTTATTTATTTATTTATTTATTTATTTGCATTTATATGCCGCCCAACTCCGCAGGGACTCTGGGTGGCTTACAACAAATAATAATGTACATGCAAATAAACAGTCAGTTAAAAAACAATTAAAAACAGATAACAATGTTTAAAAACAATTCAGGCATTCATCAATCAGAGGCCAATATATCCAGGTGTTATGCTAACATCATTGGCCCCAGGCCTGTCGGCATAGCCAGGTTTTTACAGCTTTTCTGAAGGCCGGCAGTTTATGCAATTTAGAAAGCAGAAACCTGGTACAGTGACCCTTCAAGTTACTGGCTCAGTTGTGGGACAGGGTATCAGTTTCAAAAAATCAGGGCCATCTGTTAAATTGCATCATAGTGGATTTATTCAAGCCTATGCACAATTAAAATCCAACATTAAATTGTTGACCCACCAAGTAAAGGTCAACCAAATTCAAGAGGGATTGGACTTATACCACTGATGGGAACACAACTACTCTAAGCTGAGGATGCCATTAATTCTACCCCCTCCCAGTTCTGCTTGCTCTTCTCTTACACAGAGGTACCTACTATTATAGTGATCCACTAAACAAGGGAGTAGGGCATCCATAACTACATCTTTATTCAAATGATAAAGAAGCCATTTCCATAATTTTGCATCAAATATCATTATATAGTTAACGTACACAACTGATAGAAAATAAAATAGGACTATTCCTGGTATCTAGCCACTGTTGCATTAAGGCCCATTAACTTAAGTTTCTTTGTGTAGTTAGAGCCCATTACTATAAAGTGGCACAAATAACATCTATCTGAAAATAAGTTCCAAATTGGTCTGCAATACAGAGGGTTAACCCCCTCCCCCCAATGCTCTCTCCAATGTATTTCCTCATACAATCAGAGAGTAGTTAAGAAGATAAATGCACATTTATTACAGTTGCACACACAAACACAAATCAGTCACAGATATGGGCCCCATATCTTCTGTGTACAAAAATGAGGAAACATTCGTCCTGTATTTTTAATAAGGATGTTGACATGCTGACATTTATGGAGGAGATTACCTGTTAAGAGATATACAGGCTAAATTGCTTAAAAGCAGCTTATCAATTTGTTATCATTATCCACTGTTAGGCATTTCTTTATTTAATATTTGTACAAAATATGTGGCATTTTCTAATCTCTGCAAAGGATAGTAGAACTCTATTTTGTACAATGATCTTTAGTGCTCAATATAAACATAAAGTACTTACTATGTTGGCTGAGAGCCTGCTAGCCTGAAGTATTCCACTCTTTCATTTTAAGCCATGTTAAAATACAAAGTCATTAATTAAATCCCAGAATGATGTTGATGTAAATGGCAATGTTAGGGTTTTCCTTTTATAATCTGCATTCATCTTATAGCCCTTCAACATTTTTTTAAGATTAGGGCAGTTGTATTTGTAATTAATTGCAGGTGTGCCAGGTAAGGTTCCTTTGACATTAACTTCAGAAGTTAAATGATAATCACCAGATCCCAGAAAAGCTCCTGATTTTGAAATTGCTTTTTACAGTTTTTCACTGAAGCATTGAGAACAGAGAAGCATAAGGCCTCGTCCTGAGAGCTGTTAAAGGGAGTGGCACCTGCTTAGCTTCAATCATTTGAAGTCATCAACAAAAATGCAGTATGTTGTGTGTTACTAAAGTGAATGCTTTTCTGCTTCTTTTTCAAATGTTATTTATTTGGTATATTTGTCCAAGGGAAAAAAGGACCATGTCTCCATGATCTCTTTCTGGATTAAGCAGAAAGATCTAAAAGAGAGTTTTAAATTCAGATAATGAACACTGGGAACTCTGATGCCAAGAAAACATGTTCCCCAGTTCTCTGTTGCAGGGGTTCAAAGAGAGCTTCCCTCACTGGAGTATATAATGTAATAATAATATTATCAATTTATGAATTCATACTTTCACAAGCATTCTACAACATTCATACATTATGGCATACATTTTAACCTCTTCATTTATAATTAAACATATACCTTTATATAGATTCTATTTTATCTTTCCATTTTTCTTTGATTTAGAGTCACAACGTAAGTATTTTTGTTTCATTTCATTTATTAATTCATGCTTATTCCATTTTTGACATCTTCTTCTTAGGATCATACAAGAGAATATAGAGATAATTAATCCAGCTCTCTACCTGGTGCAGGTATCCACTACTATGACATCTCTGCAAAATGGTCATTTAATCTTTGTTTAAACATTTTGAACTAATCTTTCATAAGCAGTTGGTTACACAGTTGAATATTTTACCTGATGTTCTACTGAAATTCACAGACTTGTCAATTAATCCTATTATTAGCTTTCTAGAAGACTGGTGAATCTTTTGGCCTCAGTGTTTCAAAAATTTGGAAAGTGCTTAACATGATTCTACTCTCTTTCTCCCCCAACAGAGGAGAAACAATTACCGGTATTTACATATTCATTTATAATTCGATGCACACACACAAATACCAATTTCATATTATTGCTGAAAGTATGCTCATTTTGGAGATTGTAGTCAAAGATATCCATTGCCCTTGCCCCTTGAAAATGAACTTCACTGCACAAACAACCATGCTGTGCAATGATTGGAAGACCACCGAACTGTGTGGTTGCCATGTTCCTATCACATTTTGCAAGTTGCTTTCTCTTTCATGTCGCCGCCAATCACAATTCTAAAGATGACAGATCAATGGTGAAAAATGGTGAAAATCCATTTTAAGCTTTGAGTGGAGCGGGGTCATATATTTGGAATCTTTTCTTAAAAACTTCCAGTGTTGGAGCATTTACAACATCTGGAGGAAAATTGTTCCACTAATTAATTGTTCTGTCAGGAAACTTCTCCTTAGTTCTAGGCTGCTTCTCTCCTTGATTAGTTTCCATCCATTGCTTCCCTATATTTGTGTTCATTCAGTTTCTTTGATAACTCAAACAGGGAGAATAGTTGTTGTTGAGTGTTGGTGATCACTGGCATGTCATCTAAAATATTGTGACGTGTCACCTTTGACATGTGTGACATAGATTTGTCATCATTGTTCTAGAAACACAAATCAGCTACATCTTCTAGAAGGCAGTTCTTCAAATATGAAAGCAGCTATAATTTCCCTACAGTTGTCAAGTTCTTAATTATCCCACCTCGACAAAAAGCAAGATTCTTCCCAGAAGTTTCAGTGAAAGATTAAGTTAAGATTTCTGAAATTTTAACTATTCTCTTTCAGTGAAACTTGGAAAGTTTCACTGAAAGAGAATAGTTAAGATTTCAGAAATCTTACCAAAATCTTACCATTTTTCCTACATTACTGGATACCTTCACAGCCCAGAGATTGGCATTGCACTGTTTTCTAGACTGCTTTATTCTCTCTTTGTAGGACTGATCACCATCACTTGATTTATCTTCAGTGTAGAAGTTGAAATCCTTCCCTTTGTATAATTTTCTTCCCAGCCTCTGGGGGTTATAGCAGCAAAGAAATTTATGCAGCTTCATTTAAAAAAATAAACAAATGGGGAAATTCTTGAATCTATTCTGAAGCTCCCAAGAAAAGGGGTTTCATTTTATAGGCATGGTCCTTCTCCCCAACCGCTACAAATATTTCCTGTATTTGAACCAACTGTTCTTCATCATCTTTAATACAATGGAGGGTGGATAGGATCTTTCACTTTGTTCATAAGGATGGCAGTCAATCTGCACTTAAAACATATGTAACTCATAACATCTTCTAGGAAGAAAACAAAAATGCCATATATTCTTTACAAGAGCAGTTCTTTTCATCCCTATGTTCCATAAAGAAAACAGTGCTACTAAACTTCCCTTCTCTGCAAAACCTCTTTTTGGTTTCCATGTTCACTTGCTTGGTGAGCTTGATCTGTGGAGCGTGATTCCTAAAGCTTTTCTGAAACTGCTTGTACTAACTCAGTAAGAGTACAATCTGTAATGCCTCTTAAGATTCAAAAAGACCAGAAACCAATTACAAATAAAATGAGATTAGGAGGGAATCTAGTAATTCTTATCTTTTCCTAGCTTTAATTGAGTCAAAGATTTGACCTTGTTTCCTGATCCTTGTATACATAACTTTCCAGTGCTGCATTGCTTAAGTATCATAAAAGTACAAAATTGATATATACAAAATTTTATTTTCTGACTGCAAAGATCCTGTATTTAAAGACACAGCATAGCAGAGAAAGTACATAATAATGTAGTAAAATAATATTCTTGAGTTCTAAATGTTGGCTTTTGAAATGGAGCTATCTCAGATTGTGCTTATTGGCTGTGGCAATAAAATAATCAAATCAACATTTCAACAGTGTTTCTCTATTTCTACCTTCTTAAACTATATGGACAATGGCCTGTCTGTTTAATAAACTCAATACATTTGATGATAGACTGTTTTGTTTAAGGGATATTAACTGAGGCCACTATTTCCTAACAGCCTACTAGGCAAAAAAAAACCAAAAACATTTACAGCAATGCTTTTATTCCAACAGACCTTCAAAAAATAATCCTCACTTTTATCCCTTTTAATCACCAAAGAACAGGAACTATCAGCGCTGCCATTTCTTATCTAACAAAGCCTGCACTTACTACTCTTACAACAATACTGTAATCTCCTTTACTAATTGACAAAACCCATCTTTCTTTAGTACAATTTTTGCAGGCATGCTGCATCTGGAGTTCTTAAAAATGCCTACCCATAGGAAAAGCCAGTGTGGAACCAGGGTGGTCCACAGACAGAGGCATAGAAAATCTGCTGAAATATAGATGTGTGGCATAGAAGGTGTATTCACTTCAAAAATCAGGAATCTGAAATACATAATCACTTATAACCCAAATATCCTCCAACACACACCCAAACACAAACTTCTAAGTCTCACTTATCTTACCCATGGATTTTGCATCAAAATAAAAGAACAGGAAAAAAGAAACAATAAAAGAAAGGAGTTGATTGACTGAATCATCCAGAATAGAACAATCAAGGAACTCCGCTTCTACATATTTTTGAAGGCTAGAATGAGTAAATTATCAGAGTTATCCCACCACCATTACCTCTGAAAAACATAACATATCATGTAAGTATATAGAGCAGAACCTTTCAAGATAGACCATTGGAGCTGGGTAACTACCAGTAATAAATTCAAATACATACATACATACATACATACATACATACATACATACATACATACTAATCAAGTTATACTATAAATCTTTAAGTAATTGAATATTTTGCTTTAAAGCAGGCCTGTCAAACTCGCAGCTAGCGGGCTGGATGTGTCACGTGCTGGCCATGCCCACACCCAGTTTAGCAAAGGGGGAAAAGTCATGTGATGTTGTCGTGATGATGCGAGTTTGACACCCCTTGCTTTAAAGGCTTCACTGACATCTATAAAATGTTTTTTAAGAATAGCTAATCTGGGATTCACTGTCACTGAAATTATGGATGTAGTTCAGGGAGATCTGATTAACATCATTAGAAAGTACCTGTCCAATGTAAGGGATTGATTGAGAGACAGATATATATATAACTATATATATATAACAAAGAGGGAATACCTAATTTTTAATTTAGCTTTCTTTCAGAAATAAAAAAAAACCCCCAATGCTAAATGATCAGTCCTAGTTATCTTCAACAATTAGGAGATAAAAGTTACTTTTATAAATAAATATACATGGAATACTTGGAAATGCATGTTATTCCTACAAGCTGCAACATTTATTTTAATGGATATATCGAATGTTCTGCAAAGTTTGTGAAGGAATTTTCCCCAAAAAATCTTGGGCAACTTTTCGGGCTGGCTTATATAAACTGCTAAACCATAATTTGGTTTGCTTGATTTTGGCTTAATGTGATGCATGAATCTGTCTTCTGTGTCTATACAGCCAAAAGTAGACTGTTTCAGTATTGTCTATATTTAATGTAGAAATATTTCAATACTATTTATTATTTTTATTTTATTAAAATAATCATATATGTCTGTTCTTCCAATAGATCCAAGAATGTTAACCAGTTAATATATCATAAACAACAGACACTACCCCCCCCCCAAAAAAAAACCCTGCAGCATGCATAATAACTGAGGTAGTGGCCTAAAATATACAGCACCCCAAGGCACTTCTGAAATGCAAACAACTGTCCTTTAGGGTTTAATGTTCTATTACAGAGGAGCTCTGACCATGATGTTTATAATAGAATCAAATATAATTCATTATTTTGAGATCATGAACAAGATTAGACAGCAGAAAATTATTGCAATTGTTAGGCATCCATAAATCATGTTGTGACTATTTTAATCTATAGCAGGTTTTTTTTTTTCAAATGAACATTTCATTTTTTCACTAAAAAATTATTTATTCCCATTTATGTTCAAGCAAAATAAAGAATCCATTTAATCATCCTTACCCCACGGGCAAGTAATATCAGCACTTGTCTTTCAAAATTAACAAAATGAGCAAGCAAAAAACTATAAACATACCCAGACAAAATCAGATTCTTTGCAACTCACACTCTAACCTGAATATTCTCTTCCACCTGGTACAAACTCTAAGGTATTTTTATTTTGTGTTCATTTTCTTTGACATAATTCTCAGACCTCTTTTAAGACTTCAGCCTTCTCAAAGTATGTAATCTAAAACGATCAACAGGTGGTATCAAATCATATGACAGCTCTTGAAAAATGAAAGCCATACAGTTAAAATAAAATGCAATTTCAATGATCAGATAGCTGCAAATACCATAGAAGACTTTTCATCAAAAGTCAAGCAATGAGAAATATTTAAAAAAATATATATTAATCCAAGCATGCTAGGATGGCACTAGCCATATCTGACATTTTCACTGGTGTAACACTATAGATATACCTATGCTTAAAGAACAGTCTATTTAACAGTACTCTGCCATTTTCATATACAGCATGTAGGTTTGTAGAGGATTTTATAAATAAACGTGGCCAATTTTGGAAATACCCAGCAGTAAAATCAGTATCATTCCTACTCAACTGAGTGTTCCAAAGATTTAATACTTCTGACAACAGCACAACTGTGGTATGTGTGGTGAATAACAAGGGTTCGCTTACACATACCTTGCTTCCCTCTCCATCTTCATATGTGGGTATAAAAATGGTTTATATAGTCTAAAGAAATCTGCTTGCAATTAAGAAAAAAGATCCCAAAAGTTTTATATGATATTATAGTAGATCTAAAAAATACACAGTTGCTTACTACACCAGTTGATAAAAAGGGAGGGTTTTCCCTTTGGCAAGCATTTAGAAAGAAAAGCATGAAAGATGATAGATATAGATATTGATAAATATACATGATATAGATATACACAGATATAGAAATATCTCTAGAAACAACCAATCATCAGCAAGCAGAAATATCCAACATATCATTCATGTTGAATGGTATCATACAAAAATTGTTCAACAGATTCATGCATTAATATCCTGAGAAATGCCACATAAAGTACTAACACAGATATTTAATTCTCTATCTGGTTATCAAATTTATATATACTGTTGATTAAACCATTATAGATGGCAAAAACCAGCTGCTAGTGGACTCAGTTACATATGTTAAATAAGGATGGATGAGATTGTTTTCCAGAGATTTTGGATAGAAGCTCTGATTATGTTTTGCCAATGATTGTACTAACCAGATCAATGGAAACCATAGTTTTACCATATCTGATAAATCGTAGAATAGAGAACAACAGACATAGAACACAGAAAAGAACTTCGAAGGTCTTCTAGTACAACCCCCTGCTCAAGCAGGAGACCCTATATCATTTTGGACAAATAGTTGTCTAGTCTCCTCTTGAAAACCTACACTGATGGAGCACCCATAACTTCTCGAGGTAAGCCATTCCACTTATTAATTGTTCTCACTGACCACATGCTATATAGCTCTACTATAGAAACTGTCCACTGCCCATTTACAAAAAAGGGATACATTTGTGAAACAGCCATTTAGAACATGTTTGCTAGAGACAAAGGAATAAATATTGCAATGGTAGAATTCAAGGGCATAGTAAAAATATAACACACTGTTTTGGAAAATTAAAGAATGAGTTAAGAAGGAAAAAAAAAACTTTCAAGAAAACCTGAAAAGTCAGCATATTGATATTCATTTACACACTGAGGGACATCTTCTGAAAACTTGCTACACTTTCCCTCTCTTTTATATTAAAGTACTCTAAATACTGTACATAAATTCTTTTAGTTCTTGTCAAATTTCTTTCCCAAGGTAATCTCAACCCTACATTTCACCTTCCTGCTTTCTATCAGTCTATTTCTTACTAAAAACCAATATGATTGTTGATTGTCTCTAATAAAATGATAGTTTTTAAGGTGAAATGCTTCAAAACAAGTCATTATTTTCATAGTAATAAAAATAATATACAGGGTAAATAATTTCATAATCATAATCCTAATATTTATCAAAAAATAGAAAAATACATGTAGGAAGTGCTATATGTTGAATACCCTGGTAGCGACTAAGCTGAAAAAACAAACAAACAAACATAAATAAAAAGTCAAAGTTAGAGTCCCCTTTGATGTAAATTGGGTGATCTATCATGTCTAAAAATGAAATTAAGTTAAATGTATAGCTTTTAAGAAGAGACCAGAAATGATCTAAATAAACAACATGTAAATCCTATATTTAATCTCAGACATGTTTTTCTAATTCTCCTTTTTCTTGATCCCTTTTGTTGCTATTACTTTTATGTCAAGTTTCATCTGTTTCCATTTATGGTAACAACTATATGAACTTACTAATTAACTTTAATCATGCTTATCTCCCCAGAATTTTTCCGTATCTACAAAGATGTACATTGCACACAGTGCTCTATGCAAGCTGGGAATTGATTGATTGAAGCCTATGTGGCTGCCATCACGAAACAAGCAGACACATGAAATTTGATTTAAAGACTCTTGGCTACTTCTTTATTTAACTTGCAATTAAATGTAAGCTTAACCAGCCTTCTTAGATCCCTAGAATAGCACTAGGCTCATAAGGCCCCCTTTCCGCAAACCAAAATACTGTTTCACAGGATAGATGGAGTGCAGAAAGCAATTCCTAGACCTGGGCCAGGTTGCCAAAACATTTTATTCTCCACCTTAAAAGACTTTTGTCTCTTCTTGTCCTACAGTGAAGCCTACACTTCATAACTACCTGCCAATAAATTACTTTTTGCAAGACTGGTGCTTACGTTAAAAAGTAAATAAAATCAAGCTGATTCTCTGATGGAATTCAAAATGTAAGCAAAAGATAAGGTGCATTAAACCATGGTACGTCCAGCAGAGAATACCTTTGCCTAACATTGGAAAGATCAAATGACCGTGGACCTAATTTTCCTCTTAGTAGCTAACTTTGGAAGGGGGCAAACATACTCTTTTATGTATCAGTAGGAAATCTGAGACAATGTGAAAGACAAGAATCAAAGTTTTGAACCAGGTTCAATATAATATAATACAATATCCTGTGAACCCTCTGGCAGCAATGTTTCCCTCCCCCCCCCCTTTACAAATCACCATCTTTCTTCAACTTCAGTCAGCAGGCAAAAGAAACTGACATGCTACTCAATCATATATAACTGAGCATTTACTGAAAATTACCTATACTAGAACAGCAATACAAAATTCAGATCAAAATCTATGAGAAATAGATGCTTTACAGATCTATATATATAACTGTTGTTTCTAGAAAAGCCATTTAGAGATGCTTTTAATGAACAGGGCTTAACCCTTTTCCTGCCTACCGTTACTCAATTTCAAGTCATTCACAAAATTTCCTTTCTGCTATTAGTTTCCAAACCTCAAGCTGTGTATGGAAACAAGCAAAGAAAAATGTAATTTGGAGAAGCAATTTGAAATGAAGAATTGAAAGATATATTAAAACCTATCTGCCAACAGTACCACATTACTTTCTTACTCCAATCAGCTTTTCTTGGAAAGAGGATACGAATTAGCCAATTTTGATTTCTCTTGCAAATATTATTGTTAAATATCTTGGATCTTCTTTATATCTGAATTTAGCCAGTGTTTTGTCACAAAACATCAATTTCCTTACTTCACTCAGCAGTATTCTTTTTCAAAAATATATTTTTTGGCAAACTAGCTATACTTCCTCATGGAATCTGCAAGATATCAAAGAGAAATTAAGAGGATAGATCACCAAAGTTTTAAATCTGAAAATCTCAATTATAGTTAAATAATGTGGCTTCTCACTTTTAACTCTATCTTTCTAACATCTGAGAAAAGCTGAATAATAGTCTTATCTTTGAACATTTTAGGACTGACAGCTAGATCATAAAAATTTAAAAAGTGCTGACATTAATCTTGAGATATTTCATAATATTTTATTGTATAATCGTACATTGTTTTATTATGTTTTGTTTTGTGCCTTTATTTATTTATTTATTTATTTATTTATTTTGTTGTATTTGTAGGCCACCCAACTCCCGAAGGACTCTGGGCGGCTTCCAACAATGGGAGAACAATAGAAATACAACAATCAATTAAAAACATCGATCCAATAAAACAGTTTTAGATATTAGTTAAAACAAAGCATACATTCATTCCACATATAAAACAAGGAGGAGGAGAAAATTAATATCTTTTCATCCCCCACTCCCCCAAGCCTGCCAGCACAGCGAGGTTTTAACAGCTTTGTGGAAGGCTAGGAGGGTGGGGGCAGTACGGATCTCCGGTGGGAGATGGTTCCATAGTGTCGGGGCCACCACAAAGAAGGCTCTCCCCCGGGACCCCGCCAGCCGGCATTGTTTGGCTGACGGGACCCGGAGAAAACCCACACTGTGGGGATCTCACTGGTCATAGGGAGGTATGTGGCAATATATCTGTGTTGACTCTGTGGGTTTTTGGAAATGGCTTGCCCTTACCTCCTTCCTAGGGCTGAGAGAGAGTGACTGGCCCAAGGTCATCCAGCTGGCTTTGTACCTAAGGCGGGGGGGAGGGATGAACTAGAGTTCACAGAATTCCAGTTTGCCGCCTACACACTGCACCAAACTGGCTGCCTTTTATTTGGAGTAAGGAATGAATATACAGATGGCTCTCAAAGTAATCTTTATTGCACAATCAACCAGAGCAGGTCCTTCACATGTGCCAGGCTACTTTGGCACTTTCAAAGGGATTTATCCATTTATTCCTGTTGATGCCTTTGTTTATTATTCAATAGACAGGGTGGGTAGGGAAAAAAGGGAAAGTACAAAGTAGAGGAGAATCTTCTTGCCAAATCCCTCAAGAGGAATGTGAAAATAGTCACACATGCCAAAACACTAACTTGACAATTCAAATCATATGTTGCCAAAAGATAGACCGAGCATGAATATTTGACTAAGAAAGAAATGAAAAGCTCTGAAGGATAAAAAATTTCTTCTACCACATCATGAAGCATATTAAACAAGGCCTGTGTTGTTGTTGGAAATGAACCTCACACAGTGCTTAACTTTTCAGTGACCTTTCCCTGTGAACATCTTCTCAATTTGTTAATGCTAAAAATAACACAATTGTAGCTGTTGAGGATTACCTAACTATAAGAGGCAGTCGGGAGGCACGCTTTAGAGATTCTATCCTCTGACGCGCATAAGAACTGCACCATCTTGAGAACAGCACCTGGCTAGCAAGCCTCCTTTTAAAGACAATGGTTATAAAAATAATGTGTCAACTAATCCAATATGTGAGCCAAAGGAAATATTTACTGAAGTCCATGGAGAATAATGAGCTGAGAAAAAACATAAATGCCACAGCAGGAAGCAATAATTTCTATATTACCATTCCACAAGGTCAGGAATCACGGGTACAGCATGGTGTCAGTCATCCTGAAACAAAGCACTGCCTAAGTCATGAATGTGAAGAATTTTACTCGTAAGAATTCATACAATGTAGCAAAGTCTCAGATCTCCTTCACGGCTTTTCAAAAATATAGACGTATTTGAGCCCACACTTTTGTCCAAAGTAGACTTCAAGTCTCATTAACCACAATACTGCCAAAAATTTGATAGAGCAGTGATTTGCAAAGGCATGTTCTGTAGTCAGTTGGGCACATGGCAATAAGTATTCTTCTCTTCTTCATGTGTCAGAGGATGTAGAAAATTCAAATTCTTCCTTCCTATTGAATGGCTTTCCTTGTATCTTCTTTCATCATCTTCTAAGCTCTGTATAAAATGATGGTTGTGTCCCGAACAGAAGTGAGCAATTATTCCAAAACATGATTAACTCTTCCTACTTCTGAAAGGTCTCTCTTTATATTAATATTCTCCTTATTTCAATTGTTCTGCTATCTGTTATTGATAGATTATTAATAACGGCTTTATTCCCGTTAATACTTGTTGATGTATTTCTACTATTTGTCATAACACATCACCTTACATGGTAAAGAGACCTCATTATTGTCATCGCTGCCAAAGCATTCGCCGAAAATTCTGCTGAAACTTTCATGCTTGAGTTTTATGAACTGATAACCACTTATTATGTGTACTTATTTGAGAAAGCTCCAACCAATAGGACTAGAAATCAGAGAACGTCAACATCAGCAATTCTGTTCATGACCTTGAAGTGTATACTCATTTGGGGTTTTCAAGCAGTCCTGAAGAACCACATAACCAATCTAAATTCACAGGATGCCTTTGTACAAGAGTTTTAGCCAGTCTTCTGTCTTCGCAATATAACAGTCATCAAGATCATTATGAGCTGAAACTAAGCAATGCTGAAATAGCAGCACAAACAGGGGACGAGAAAAGGGTAGCCGCTCGGTGCAATGTCACATCTTTGTTCAAATTAGTTTTGCTCAGCCAAAATTAGCTACAACACAACAATTTTTTAATGTTCTTGGGATGCAGATCTCAGCAGCTTTTTGAAAAAGAAGAACTGAAGTAGAAAACCATGAGTCTTTTTCTGAACAAAGTTACCTTTTGTAACATTAGCAACTAGCTCATATTATACTGATCTCTCTTTCTTATTTGGCTTTAGTTCAGTACAGTTCACTATAATTATTATATACTAGCTGTACCCGGCCACATGTTGCTGTGGCCCTTGAATCCAGATTCAGCAAGAAAGAAAATTAGCACCCACGTTTTCACCCTCTTTTTGGGTGTAAAAGGTGAGTCTTATATTCCGAAAAATATGGTGTGTTTTATTTGCAGACTTAAATGCCTCTCTGACCTATAACAATGTGGAAAGTGGCAGTCAGAAATGCAAAGGACCTGCTTTAAGGTCCTGTTTCAAGCACCTGCATGTTTTTACCTGTCACAGGTGTGACAACTATATAATAGTAGGTATATGAAAACACACAAGTATTCGAATGCAACGTTGTGTTAAAATTTCAAAGCAATCGGTGAAGAACTTTCGGAGATTTAAGATTTTGAACAAACAAACATTTACATTTTGATTTATATAGATTTATAAACAGGCCACTTGATTTAATATTATTCTTTCAACCAAGAGGTCACTCTGTAGTACCCATGCATAAATATAACACACGATTTTTGGTGAAGCAATACTAGGCAAACTAAAATGTTATGTTTTAAGAATAACTTAGAATCCTATATCCCCAAAACAATTAAGACACTCTTGGAAACATATTATTAAAGCCTAGATGGGAATTCCAAGATCAGAAAACATGTGTCTCCTTTGCTAACCTGTCTTACTGTGGATACACAAGCAGAACATTGGAACTCCTGTACCAAACGTCCTTATTGCTATAAAATATCAGAACTTCTCAAGTTTCTGGTTTTTTAATTGCTTTTAAAATATTATCATTTGTAAATGTCAGCAAGTCATATTTATGTCATGGATATTTGGAATGAAATGAGAGAAAAAGCAAGGAAGGATACCTTTAAATCCAATCCCCTATTTTAAAAAACTACATTTGGGTTTAAAATTACAGAAGAACATGCATGACATCTTTATAATATTTTTGCAATTTGTGCAGGATCAGGAAAATCCTAGCTACTGGCAAACTGGTTTCTCAGTTATTTATTATAATCTTCAGTTGCTCTAAAAGCAGCACTCTTGATTCAAGCCAGTGGCTCTATGGATGTACCCGTAGATATACCCATGTCATTTTTGGAGCAATGGTATATACATTTTACTGTTACTGTCTCGAGGGATGCTCCTACTTTTCATTTTAGCCTAAAGCCCTGGTATTCTGTCCTCCAAGTACTGCTTAGCAACCCCAGGCAAGGTCAACCAGATGCCACTAACAGCTTTGGTTTCTTTTAACTTTAGTTAAAAAGCAGGTCTGTACAAGCTACCATTTGCTGCCTACAACCCTAATTTCTGACTAAATTAAAAAAAAAAACTTGTTTCTTTTCTACAAGACTTTTTTTTTTCCAAAACTACATCTTCATTGTATTATACTATGGTTTTTCCCTCTTGGCCACAGATTAAATATTTATTCATCATATTCAAGTGCTTTATATCTAAGGTGCAAAGAGATTGCAACAGGAATGTTACAATATTCAGACTGATGGACTTCAGCAAAAATAAATATTTTCTGAACAGGTTCTTTTCAATATGGGTAAAAGATTATTTGCATAGGTTTGAGTTGCCAGTAAGAGCACCTGATGAAGAATGTACAATCTTGTCAGAACTCTACTTGACAGCTCAGTGTAAACAATTCATAAATATCATAGCCAAGGAAAATATAAGCTTATGATTGTTTGCTCATCTTGAAAAGATCCACCTGCTGGATAGGAAAGATCAGTGGATTTTTGCAGCTGACTCACAATGATTGCTCAATACATATACATTTAAAATTAAGTTATTAGATCCTACAAGGCTTTTCTCACCAATCTCATATCTAGAGAGAAATTAGTCATTGAAAAATTATCCAAATCAACTGCATATTTACAACATGTCAACTGCACAATCACCAGATTGTGGACCACCACTAGGACCGGAGAGGTACTAGTACTACTATGTAAAGCCTTGGTCAGACCACATCTAGAGTACTGCATCCAGTTTTGGTCACCACACTACAAAAAAGACATTGAAACTCTAGAGAAAGTGCAGAAGAGAGC